>JAHPZR010044154.1:10000-38142 GCA_019787425.1 Platygyra sinensis
TGTTTTCGCCTTTGCTTGTACCACAGTACAGGAGAGCCTGTTTACTGGTTAAAGAACAGACACACCCTGTGTAGGAGAATATTGATTAGGGGAGGGTAAGGAAGGGAAACTGGCAACTCAGAGTGCAAGACTGATAGATTAGAATGTCTACCATGCTACGCATGCAAAGCACTTCAAAGAGATGGACCTGCAAATGTGTACTGATGACTTAAATAAAACAAACAGGATAGGGGACCTGCCTGAAAACCACATAAGGCTAATGCAACGTCTTCACTGTTTACTGGTTAAAGAACAAAGTGTTTATCAGACACACCCTGTGTAGGGGAATATTGATTAGGGGAGGGTAGGAAGGGAAACTGGCAACTTAGAGTGCAAGACTGATAGATTAGAATGTCTACCATGCTACACATGGAAAGCACTTCAAAGAGATGGACCTGCAAATGTGTACTGATGACTTAAATAAAACAAACAGGATCGGGGACCTGCCTGAAAACCACATAAGGCTAATGCAACGTCTTCACTAAATATGTTATTTAACATTGTATGAGCAAATGTCTTCAATAACTGATAGTGTATAAAATGAAAGTAAACAATTGTCCGAGTTCAAGGTAAAGTTCCTAGAAATCCTTGCAATTGCTCTTCTCGTCAGCTTGATAATTTTCGAACAACATGGTTTAGTTCTGCTATTTTTTCCCCAGCATCGTCTGGTAACTAGTTCAGTTGCCATCACTTTTATGAAATAATTCACTTGACATAATCTTAAGTTAATATATCTGTACTCGGATAATCATGACTGTTTTACATTTCAGATGTATCTTTGAATAGAAAGGCAAAACAACAAATTGCAGAGACGATGAATAATGAAAACAAAAAACCGGATCCGTCTAAAGATGTCCACCTTCAGGCGTTGAAGATATTTATTAATCTCTCTCCCCAAGGTACTCCTTGTAATGTAAACCATATAAGCATTAACATTGATTGTTTTTGTTTATGATAAGTAGTTTTTGCTATCTAAAATATGCAATATGTTATTAACCAGCTCTCAGGGTGATGTTTTAGGAAAACGTCTGTGCAGCTGTCTGTGTGTTATGCGGTTTTCGAATGAAGTTTTCAAAAATTAGCTAGGGCACGTCTTTTAATGATTATATACTGATGACATCATCATTGGAATTCTACAATTAATATATTCAGCAGTGAATCAGTGTTTCATTTGGCCTTTTATTTTGGCTTTTTTTAGCTGATGATAATGATGTCATGTTTACAGAAGAAATAATTCGTCCCGTTCTTTCAGCTATGAAGGTTAGTTGTTACTGACACTGTGCTCTCTCTCAATCACGTTGTCTCACAAAGTAACAGTATGCGTCTTGACTAAAGTTCTTTGTCAGATGTATCACTTATTATAAACTTTGTTTCATTCTTTGTAGTCCCATATCTCGTCTTCAGAATTACAGTCATGTGGCTGTCAGTTACTCATGGCTCTTTCAGCCGATGGTACGTCTTATTCTGCCGTTTACATGTTTATTCATTTTTGTTTTTGTCCTCTAGGCCTCACTATCAACCTGAATTTTAACATATCAGAAGTGGATATAACGAAATTGAGTGTGATTTGTATATTGTTGATTTCTTTATTCAGAGGCAGCAGGTGAAATAATCGGTCGTTATGGAGGCGTCCAGGATTTGTTATCCGCCTTGAGAGCCTTCCCTGACAATAAGGATATTGCATCTAACTGTTGTGGTGCTTTATGGAGCCTGGCTGTTAGCGGTATTTTTCTTTCTTTATTTTCAAAGCGATTGATTGGTAAAAGTGTGAAAGAGTACATGAAGTAATTTTTTAATTCAAAATATTTGTTTACTTTACTGCATTATTTTTTCATGTTATGTATGAAGGTCATGGCATGGTGCGAGTTTTTCAGCAAATGCTGCACTTTCACGCATTTGGTGCTGTGCAATCTTTGTATGGTCATTTAGTTTAATACCAACTAGGAACGCGTAGAAATCACTGTGTAGTTTTGCGTTTTCTATAAATTGTAGAATTTGGTGAGGACGTGCTGGATACTTTGCTGAAAATGGCTAAAAAAATATTTCAAACTGTATACCGCACATGCCGACCCGTTGGACTGCTGGTTGGAGCTTTTGGTTTGAGATATTTGTATTACATGGTCTTGATATATAAAAACTCCTTGTAATAGCATTGCCAGGTATACGGACTGAATATTATCAAGCCGCCATCTTGGAAATTGTGGCGACCTGTGGTTTTATCTCAGTGGCCACAACTCAGGCTGGACATACGTCTGGCAGTAGCAGCATGAGTATATTTACCCTCGTTTTTATTTCAGTCACTGATGGTGGTCATGCAATTGTGTGTTGTGTTGTAGAAGCCAACTGTAAGATCGTGTCAGAGGAACGTGGTCTTGAAGACATCTGCCTTGCCATGGGGAGACATAACACAGATGTTGGATTGGTGGAGGCGGCATGTTCTGCTCTGTGGTCACTCTCTATGGAAGGTAACGTCTTCAATCGCTACGCACCTGTGTGTTTGTTTACTCCGAATTATACTGATTCCCGATTTATTCTAAAGACACAGTTAAACCAACTTTTAATGTATTCAATCGATGGATTTTTATAATTGTAGAGGAGAATCTTGAATTGATGGAAGACCTTAATGTCATTGACTTGATTGTAGATGCCATCAAAATGCACAAAAAGGTTTGTTGATGCTCGAAGCCTGATTCTCTGAAAACATTTTACAATAAATAGTTATTGTCAACTTATCACTCAGCTGTAGATTTTCTCATTTAACTAGTTTCTTGTTAGGACTCATGCAATTGGCTGTTTTTATGTTACAGGAAGCTAAAGTCATAAAGAATGCTTGTATGGCACTAGCAAGTATCGTTGAGGCCCGAGGTGTGTTGATGACAGCAAACTGTGTGATGAGTTCTAATTTATATATGACACGTTTTGTAGATCTGCAGCAGTGTGCATTTAACAATTTCGACTTATTTGTTTTCAGAGGTGTGTGCATACCAGCTGCTGAAGGAGGAAGGAATAGAAAGCATTATTTCTGCTTACAAGTAGGCGAGAACTATTAAGATTTCCTTGTCTTGTTGCGTTGTCTTTGATAGGCCACCATGTACAGATACTTTGTTATGAAGAGGAGTGGAACATTTTCATAGTCAGAACCAAATTATATATTAATCTGACAGGAGTACTAAAGTACATAACTAAAAGAAGTTTGTTTTGTTGTTTGTCTAGTAACATGAAAACCAATGATGAAGTAGTAGAGAATATTTGCGTCCTTTTTTCTGAGTTGGTTGAGTATGGTAAGTTGACATGTGCGTACTTGTCGTTGAGTGAGAATGTTGTCATCTTACCTTCTATAACAACGTGAATTTGGTTACTTTATTAGAGGACATCAGAGATGAAATGAAACTGAATGCTAACATCACTAAAGTACTTTCTGAAGCCAAGTCAAATTTCTCAGATGATGAACATGAGGTACAACTGACATTTATTTTATTGATCACGTGTTTTGTACAATTTACACTTATTTTGCAGTTACCATGCAACTAGCTCACTCAAAGGTTATGAGTCATGGGCGCTTTGGTCAGCGACGCCCAAGAGATGTTTTATTGACACAATAAGGTTACAACAAAGTGGATAAAAGATACATCAAGTAACATCCTACATGGCACGTAAACCCGTAAAACCTCTAACTAGGAAAAACATATAGGGACTATGTACTACCCCGACCAAGGCAGTCGCACTACCTGGTACCTTTGGGTCTTTAAGGTTATTTTTTAAACAACAGAATGAAAGATAAATAAGACAACACTATTTAAACAACACTAAGAAAAAAAATAGCGTAGAATGTCATCAGTTTCTCAACCGTGTCTAATATCTAGTCTAACAGGGATTTTAATCGTTAACTGTCTTTATATGAACGTGACCGTGACCGTGACGCTGTTGTGTTGTGTTACTCTACAGGATCTTCTCATGGCAGCAGCAGGCGCTTTAGCCATGTTGGGAGGTGGTCAGCGGGATGGACGAAGGAACAGTTCAGCACGATCTAGACCCAGAAGTGCGGCTAGGAAATGAAAAAATGCAGAATACTAGCACGGTCTAGACCCAGAAGTGCAGCTAGGAAATGAAAAAAATGCACGATACTGAAATGAAATTAGGTTTGGATGAAAACTGGAAGAATCGGTCTCCTAAGAAAGAAGGCACCCTTGCCCGATCAAGGCTTGTCGTGGAACACAACTTCACTTGTCGTCAGTTTCTCATAAGGAACCTCTTCACGCTCTTTCGTTATAGTTTGTTGTCGCATAAGATCCATCCCCTAGGTTTTGTAATAGACTAACATTATTATAAAATGATTATCATAGTAACTGTTATAATTATCATAGCAAATGCATGTATATACTTCTACCATTTGCAGTTAGTATCGATGTCGCTTGGTGAATGCTTCATAGTCAGTATAAGATTAAGGTGTAAGTAATTGAAACATCAAGGGATTGTAATTATTCCAGCTATTTTATTTGTATTTTAGCGCAGTAGAAAAGCGGGTGATTCTGATTTGTACAGGTAGTGTAACACAATACGTTTTTTATAAAGTGCATAGCCCACGCCTAACGAAGTCATTGTCAGCGGTGTAGCCGCTCACACAATACAATTCATATGTAGCTGTGTAAATTGTACTCGTACGTTCAAACGTTCATTCTGTGGGTTAGTTTCTTACTAGCAAACAATTTGTACAACCAGGCAAGCTTATGAAAGTCACCAGCCAGCACAGACTTGTCAGTAAAAGATTATATTTTTGTCACAGCGTAGCTTTTGTATGGTAATTTGAAACGTCAATAAATAGAAATTGATCTCAGGTCATGAGTATGTCGTGTAGTTTTTTTAAAGTCAAAGAGAACTTTCTCGAGGTAGTTAACATTATTCATACTAGTTATGTAACGCTATCGAGTGGTATACCGTGGAATATCCTGCGAGTCACTTGTATTTCTGGTGTACACACAGGCCTTCAGGTTTGTGTGTATACAAGTGACGAGTGGGATATTCCATGGTTAGATCACGAGAAAGGGTGGCATAACTATTTTATACTTAACAAATAAAGCCCGGAAATAAAGAAGCCTAAGCAGAGTATTACACTGTGATAAAACACGACAGGCATTTGAGAACACGAGGGAAATGTAGTAAACACGAACCGCAGGCGAGTGTTTTCTACATTTCTCGAGTAAGTAAGTAAGTAAGTGACTTTTATTTAGCCAGGGTTGCCCATTCATGCAGCAGCGAGGCTGATATCCAGAGGGGCCCTGGACTAAAAACAGATACAAAATATCACGATAATCTAAAATTCAAGATAAAAATCAAGAAACTGAAAACGTGGTATAAATTTGAAATGTAAACAAGCATGTATTAATTTATAATAATCTAGCGTCTATAAGATTTAAAAATTATAGGTATTAATTTAAAAGAAGAAAGGGCTCTGCCTTTTGCATGCTACTAGGTAACAGATTAAAAAGTGCTGAGCCCGAATATCTAAAAGCTCTTTTTGCAAGGCTTAGTTTGACTTTGGGCAGGTGCAAATCAGTTCTTCTGCGAGTATCGCAACTATGTACATTGTAATTTCTAGTGAAATATAATTAGTCGCTCAAATATTGAGGTGCTAGATTGTTAAGACTTGTATATATACTAAGACACGTTTATGTCCTTTCCGTCGCGTTTATTTTTAACTTAGTTCACCCTAAAACATTAAAAGTTTCTTTAGAAGAATCACGCCTTAAAACGATGCGGGCGGCGCGATTTTGTCGTAAACGCTGTAGAGTTTTGCTGGAGGAGGCTGACAGTTCACCCCACACGGTGTCCGTATAACACATTTCTCTTCATTTTACATTTCTCTTTACGCATTTTGGTGTTGACAGCATTGCGTAATCTTTTGTAATTACTCCAGTGAAGCTCACTATTGGTTGATATCGCCTTCTTATGCTGGTAATCGCCCATGTGCATGAGATCCTTTAATCTCAGGTTTTAACCAGGGCACCGATCTTCCACGAACACGCCGTGTTACAATTGGTGTGTGTTTGTCTGCTGCTGTCAGGAACAAAGCCACGCCTCATTGGGAGTTTGTTCAAGTTCCAAAATATCCCAAGGGATATTTTTTTAGGGGTCATAGTGTTTATAATTCCTGATCTCAATCATTCTTGTTGTTGAGAGAGGGACCCTGTGAAGTTTCCTAATTCCGTAAATAGCCAAATGATCGGAAAAGCCGATCGGTAAAACTCCAGATACATAGAGTTCGGGCATAGTACAGAAAATTAAATCGATTAAAGTTCTTGAGGTTTGGGTGATCCGAGTGGGCTGGTTGATTAATTGCTTTAAGTTAAAAAGGTTCATGGTATGCTGAAAGCGTTTTGTTGTCGTATTTGGTGAGATGTAGTCAAGATTAAACTCACTATGAAGCATCATTTCGATATGGTCGTTTGTTCGCCGATTTAGCGTTTCTTCCAGATTTTCCGTGAAAGTTGAAGGGCCGCGATTTGGCGGTCGGTAGATAGCCCCCAAAAGGGTCTTTTTTACTATGCGGTTGCGATAACTCAACCAAAGAGCATCAATATCGTCGATGGTTATGTCCACCCGCTTAGAATTTAGATTTCCGACTATATAGATTGCAATGCCACACCCATGCAAATCTCTGTCTCGTCTTAGCAAACTGATAACCCGGAAAATAAAGTTCAGAATCCAGAAATGATTCGTCGAGCCAAGCTTCGTTCAGGGATGGTACGTGAGGCTGTGCTTGTCACAAAACAACCACAACTCGGTCAACTTATTCCTTAAACTACAAATGTTTATATGTAGTATCCGAAGACCTTTCACCTTCAAAGGCTGTGACGGACCAGGTCCTGGATTGGGGGAAACATCATTGGCCAAGAGAACTAGACTTTGACGAGGAGATAAGCAGCGATTTGGCTGACAAGGAGACACATTATCACGGAGTTAGAAAAACGCAACCAGCCCGCCATTATGCTAGTACTGGCTCAAAAAAGGTCTGAAAAACACTTCAAGCCACGCCCACAACACAGGATTTTAGTTTCTCTCATGGGTTCTTTTTAAAACGAGTTCACATCCGATTGGAGAACGGAACAGATCTAAACACAATTCGAAGCTGAAATTAGAAAATCCGTGTTTAGATCAATCGTGCGCGAGCGAAAACATTTGATGGATTAAGAGCAATTATACCATGCATTACAAATGAAGTGAGTATAAGCATAATTTTTTGAGGCGTTTTTATTTTTGGTTTAGTTTAGTTTTCTAGATTTGGGGAGGGGGAGGGAGGGGGCGTTAATTTCAGCTTCGAATTTCACAATGTCTAGATCTGTTCCGTTCTCCAATCGAATGTGCACTCGTTTTCAAAAAGAACCCATGAGAGAAACTAAAATCCTGTGTTGTGGGCGTGGCTTGAAGTGTTTTTCAGACCTTAGAGCCAGTACTAATTCTAAAACAGCACATTATCCCTGTTGTGTATTTTTCGACTCAAAAAAGGTTCTGCAAAAGCTACTGCCGTGAAGCTTTTGAGGTTGAACAGAGGTAACAAAAACACGTTTGTATCCCCTAAATGGTACGACGAGCACGACCGTCTTTTTTGTGTGGGAGTCCGCCCCTGGGTGGGGGTGGGGAGCTTTGTATCATCTCGTATCCAACGCGTGGTCTTGGAATAATTGCGAGAGAGATGTTCCACTGTAGTTTAGCTTGTTCGTAGGGCAAGCATTTAGTCGTGGTATTGTCGGTCGCGGTGGAAAAGGGTCAGTGTGTCTATGAAACCAGAACGCAAAGCTATGCTATGACAATCAACTTGTGCAGCAAAATTCTCAGTGGTTTCATAAATTAACTCCATCTTGTTTTGCTGATTACTTCAAGCCATTATCCTCTGTTCATATACACGTCAATCAAATGATGATAACCTGTTTCTAAACCAAGTCCAGACCACATAATATGGTCTTCGTTCTCTTCATTTTTCTGGTGCTAAACTTTGGAATTCATTGCCTCTTGATGTAAAGCAGATTACTCGATTCTCTAGGTTTCGGCAAAATGTTTAAAGTGGTACTGCGACCAAAAAACAATTCTTATTTTTCTTTGGATTTCAAAACTATGTTAACTAAACACTAACTGACCCAAGTACTAAGTTCTGATTTTAAAAAGACACCTGTTTATTTTAGCTGGAATTTTCTTATTTATTGGTCCGCCATTGCTAACTTTAAAATCTTGAGAGAGCTGGGTCGAGGAGAAAATGACATCAAAGACTCACTAGTTTAAGAATGCAATGTGTGTGTACGCGGCTGAATCAATATGCAGCACGGGAGTTTCGGGCTTTCAGACTTTTAAACCCGTGTTTTGCATACATAATAAATTGCGTTTGCACGCTGAAATCTTAAGATAGTGAGTAAATGACGTCATTTTCACTAGATCCAGCCCTCTGATGTTCTATCGCTCAGTTTTGAACGTGAGTAATGGCGGACCGTAAAATCCAAAACTTACACTCAAAATAAACAACCTTCGGATAAAATTCAAAGCTCAAAATTTGCCAGTTAGGTGATAAGCGAACACGCCTACAAAATATGAAGAAAAAAAGGAACTGATTTTTTGATCATAGTACCACTTTAAGAACTCTATGATTGACAGGTATAACAAGGATACTGATAATTAATTAATTTTGCACATAATTATGTTGCATCTGTTTGAAAGTGACTGATCTTTTGTAGATTCATATTTTGTTGATTTGATTCTTAAATAATTTACGTTTATATGTTCAACAGGTTTAATGTTTGTAGCTAGTACAAGTAATGCTTTTTAACCAAAAAAGGTTATTAAACTCAATTCCTTTTGCTCATGTGGTAATTAATTTGGTGCACCTACTCGATTAGTTTACTTATAACTATTTAGGTGTCCCAAACTCTCCACTATAACAACATATTATTAAACTTACTTTTCCCTTCTTCTATTTTTGTTAAATAATATTGTAAAATCAATCTAACTTTATGTACATAATTTTTTGTGCAAGTTAAGTATAATTGAATTGAATTCCACACTCAAGCGTCGAGTTTTCTCTTACTCTTTTCCACCTTTCAATTTTTCGACTGGATATCTGTAAATGGGCATCACCACCATTCCGTCATTCACACGCGAGTTTCCCTTCCGTTTGCAAAGGTTCTGGAAAACACCACTGAAGACATTCTTCGTATAAACCTTTTTAATCTCGAAATTTATGACTGATACAATTATTTAGTACTTGGGCCTCGTCACCTATGTTTTCTGATTTTCGAAGAGTAATCGAGATCAAGAATCCATGATCTCCATTTTTAGCACACAGGTGTACCGGGCACAAGGTTGATAGACCTTTCCCGCATTCCAACGAACAATGGCGCCGAATCGAGGTCAGGATACAGCAAATGTATGAAAAATGTCCACCCCAACCTCGTTGTGGTGCTGCTGCTCGTACGCACTGGAGTGGAATGCAGGGAAGGTCTGCTAGCCAATCATGGACTGCACTTTATGTTAAACGAGGGAAACTTAACGCCTCTACAACCCGGGCTTACAACACATTAAGGGTCTTGTTTGGGGTAATTATGATTGTAAAAATGTTTTTTATATTTGAAGACACAAAATACATTATGTACACGGAAAAAAGAAACAACAATATTCAAAGATCAGTGTAGCTATTCTCAAATACACATGTTTGTAGTATTGGCCTACTTATTTTAAAGTACCTGTATTACTGAAAATCACATTAAAATTCACAACGAAGTAAGTTTTCCGTCTACAGGAGTTCAAAAACAAGAAATGTGGTGTGAACAGCGCGAGGGTTACACGGATTGTGCTCGTAAAATCAAGCAGTACGTTTTTGGACGTTATCCTTGAAACGGTGCATCAGTTATGCACAAAATTACACTGGTTAAGTCATAATCATTGGTAATAAGAAAATTCACTACTCTTGTTTGCTGCGCTGCGCGAGTTAACAAGTGTACTTTAAAACATGTGGCTCTTTGGATAAAATGTTTCGGACAGAAGAGTCAAGCCTAAATAAAGGAGACGTGATTGATAGCTTTGTCTCTTATTGTCAAACTACTGTTATATCAGTATCACAAATTGGTTAAACACTACATGGTGGGGCATATGTTTTATCCTGGATTGTACCAGTGATAGTTTTTTTGAGTTTTGTATAGGTACAGTACTGGACGTGACGTACTGAACACAACACTAACAAGAGTTGTTCAGTCTCTAAAACAAATTCTTGGGATGTTCTCTGGGAATTTTCTTGATTACTTGAAGGAGTCGGGTCAGGTAGATAAGTTCATAAAACTCCCCATGCCTCTTCAAATGCGCCGCAGATTTTGGCACAAGTTAGAGCTCCTGATAATGGGTATTGACTGATCGCCACAGTGTCTTCCACGTACGGTACATCAATCTGAACAAGAAAAACAACTCTCAGTTAATTTGCATAAGATGATTCAAACTTGCTTATTATAAACTAAGGAAACAGGTTTGTGAATCTGAGTTTTACAACGCAGTTCAAAAAAAAAAAATCAAAACTTTATCTTGGAGAGACGCTGAGTACAGCGTTAATGGTCCATCTGAATATCACGAAAAACACAACCATTCTGTTGCAAACGTGCAGAAAATCCTCCCTGTCAGTTGTACAATAGCATACCTGGACACTTCAACAGTACTGAATTTTGCACGGAGGTTTGTTAATGCGCCTTTTTAATAATATGCGGACTCTAAAATTCAAAGCTCAACCGACAAATCCGTTTTTCACTACCGTCAATCAAATGTTCGGCGGCTCCTCCCCGCTTCCGACTACTGTCGAACACTGTTTCGTTGTTTGACCTGTGATCAACGATTTGAACACCGTGCGCTCGGCAGTAGTCGGAGGCTGGGAGGAGCTGCCGAACCTTTGATTGACGGTAGCGAAAAACGCACTAGTCGGTTGAGCTTTGAATTTTAGAGTCAAATTTAGTTTAAATGTGAATGCAAGACCTTACAAAACTATAGAGCATTCAAAGTCTTTATATCCGGTTTTGAATTTCAATCAGAGGAACACTTTCTTCATTATAGATATGCTGGAAACTGAACAAAGCCACTGTCATATGTCATGCAAGATAGTAAGTAGTAAGTGAGTAACAAAGGTAAATGTTCCACGTAGCATAGGACGTCTTACCGAGCCGTGCGCCATGGCTCCAACAACGAAAACAATGGGCTCATCTTTAGGAATAATATCCTTTAAATTCGTTAGTTTTTCAGAATGGAAAGATGTTCCTAGAAAAAAAAAGCGTTTAAAGTAATTCCATCAGTGCACTTGATACATGAAAGTTTATAACTAAAACATTAAAAATGATACAGACTAGATGTTTCTAGCAGCCTAATGGTAGATTCGTGTAGCTTGTGTAATTGATTAATATCTATTACATACATGTATCTCTACAAAGCATAACATTCATGTATCATAACAATATGCTCTGCAAACATGAATAAACATACACAAAAACTTAACATCTTCTATCATAATGTGCTGTATGAGACAAGGGAACCAGCTAGTCTGATAAAGATCTTAGCTGGACTATGACGCTCACTTTATTCTAGGATTGTATACAGGCACGTGCAGGTGTACAGTGTCAAATGCAAGACGCACAGACAGCTGAACACAGACATGGACTAAATACCCTGTGCACTTCATCCCAACAATCCAATAAAATATCGTAGACTATATTGACTTAAGCCCTTGTTTCCTGAGTGAAAAGTGGTTTGATTTAGATGAAAACAACCAAGTGAGCAATGAATTTAATGTCATCATTTAATGTCAAGAAGAAGAGTTTACTGGCATCAACTCTTTGAAATTTTAACTACGAAACAAATCGATCTTTTAGATAAGAAAAACAGGGAAGGCTCATTTGTACCAAGTACATTAATGTGAAAGGTGAGTTAATCTACATGACACGAGCATGGGACAAAGAAAAATCTGAGTCCCTGACAGGAATCAAACCCATGACCTCCTGAACAGTGGGTGGGTGCTCTATCCACTGAGCTACGAGAACTCATGGAGAGCAAGGCCATTTTAACTGAGTTCATGTGTGACAGGCATACTGCAAACTGCTAGGATTAGCACTGTCGAAGTCATCATGATTAGTAATAAGTGAATAACGATGGTGAATTTTCGGGAGGTCATGGGTTCGATTCCTGTCGGGGACTCAGATTTTTCTTTGTCCCATGCTCGTGTCATGTACATTAACTCACCTTTCACATTTACTACCGAGCACAAAATTCACCATCGTTATTCACTTATCACTACTCATGATAACTTTGACAGTGTTAATCCTAGAAGTATGCAGGACGCCTGTCACATATGAACTCATGACCTTGCTCTCCATGAGTTCTCGTAGCTCAGTGGATAGAGCGCCTGCCTAGTGTTTGGGAGGTCATGGGTTCGATTCCAGTCGGGAACTCAGATTTTTCTTTGTCCCATGCTCATGTCATGTAGATTAACTCACCTTTCACATTTATTATTGAGCACAAATTTCACCATCGTTATTCACTTAATAAGTACATTAATATTACTCAAACTGAACAGCAGCAACAGTGACTTACCAATCTTCTTACAGCCTGTTGGTAAATGATCAGTCACTGGATTCTTTATCACCTGATAATAAGACAACAATCCACTGCCATTAACAGCTATATGTTGTCTTTTAATTGATACAGGATTTGTAGTATTGTAATGTATATAATGTAACTGTCTGACATCACCAAACTTCTGTCCCTGACACAACTCAACATGTTGTCTTTCAATTGATACATGTCTAGTATTAAAATGTATGAAATGATGTGACTAAATAACCCGTAGTAACACTACACTTCTGTTATTAACATGTGGCTTTCTACATGATGCATGCAGAGTATTTCAATGTACTCATTTCTTTTGAGAAAAATTGTTCTACAAAAACAAATAACCATATAGTATTATCGTTCATGGTTTGAAGCTCAAGGTGTTACAGCATGATAGAAGGAATCTTCCTTTTCTGTCTTGTTGGCACAGTCATGCGTGGCATAAAAATGTATTTCTGTCTTGGCATATTGTCAATTTTATTTCTTCTTCTTCTCTCTCATTTCCATTTCAATCACTCAAGACATTGGTTGGTCACATTTCCAATCACCTTGAAGTTCATCAAAAATAGTCCACTACATTTCAACTCTCTTGTTGGCATTTGGTAATCTGAACAACCACAGTCTTTTATGTTTGATATATTAGCAGTAATGTGCTGTGTGAGACAAAGGAACCAGCTAGTCTGCTAAAGATATTAGCTGGACTATGACGCTCACTTTATTCTAGGATTGTATATTGTGGGTGTGTGCATGTGTCCAATGTCACAAGCAAGACACACAGACAGCTGAACACAGACAAGGACTAAACACCTTGTGCAAATTGTCCCAACAATCCAGTTAATGCACTTTAGTATATACACACTCAGTGATCTTGGTGTTTTAAGCAATCTGATTGGTTCGCTATCTCTGACTAATGAGCATTATTCACCCCCTACCGAGTGAATAATGCGTAAGCCAAACAAAAATAAAGCATACTTTTGAATAAAGCATACTTTTGATTCACACTGATTTGAACGGTGTTTAAGGACCATTATTCTAGACTGTCACGAGGTTTTTTCGAAGATTAACTATAGATTTTCCATGTTCAAAGATTCTGTAAATAGTTTCGCGAATTCGCGCATGCTTTGTACAGCTTGCACGTTTTCCACGCATGAATTGAGAGGTCAATTAAATCGATTTTTAATGGCTTCCTTCTGAAATGTTGATGAGATCACTTCCTGTGTATATACTAAAACAATTATTCTTCTCAATCTCGGTGAATAGTGGCAGAATATTTACCTCGATTTCAAAGAAAAATTGTTAATTGTTCAATAGAGCAACACTAATATGAAAGCTGCGCTCTTCAAACAAAAAAGTTTTTTAGACTAGTAATTACCTTGAGTAATTTTTGAGGACTATCAGATGCATGAATACTAAGCTTGTGTAGCAACTGAACTTAAATCAAAAGAAATGGAAAAGTTAATAAAGACCTTTTCCACTAAACACTGTCTGACTACCAGTGCATAAAGTAAACTGAAATATAGAGTTTTGCAAGCAATAGAAAAATGCTGACACTATTTGAGAGATTGATGCTTTGCGATTATGACTACAGAGTTATTTTGCATCAACGATCGCATTTAATACCCAATACACCAGAATTTTAGCGAGTCCCTTTGACATTAACGGCTTCTGCTGCCTTAGGAAAGCAAATGGCAAAACAAGATAATTTTATTGAATTCTACATTTAAAATCCTTTCTATTGATACAAGTAATAGTTTGTGGAGGTTTCCTTGAAAGCAGTGAACATACAAACTTTTCTCTGGAGGACACCCCAAAGGTTTAGATAAAAAAAGTTTAAGTCTGCATACAGGCCAAATTGCGGCCCACCAGACCGTAGCTTATCCCGTTTTCTGTACCATGAAGCGACTAGGAGTATTTCTACTCCTCCCTGGATGGGATGCTAGTCCATCGCAGGGTTACCCCCAGCATTAAATTCCCCGGTACCCATTTATACACCTGGGTGGAGAGAGGCACCGTGAGAGTAAAGTGTCTTGCCCAAGAACACAACACGATGTCCCCAGCCAGGACTCGAACCCAGACCCCTCGCACCGGAATCGAGTGCACTAACCATGAGGCCACCACGCCTCCCACTGAGAAACCTTAAAAATCCAGCATTAAAGCTGCAACACATATATAATTATGGTATTTGCCAGCTGGGAGGTCTGTATAGTGAAAAAATTATAACTGAGGGCTTGAAAATGCAACCTCAGACAGCATTTTCAAGCCCAAGGTCACAGTTTTTCACCACACGGACCGACCCTAAGCTGGCAAATTACACATTCATTTTTTTAATTTCCTACAGTAAATTGGTTTTACATATGAGATTACAAATGGGTTTTTTATGCAACTTTGTCATTGAATTGGCTTGCTCACTGCCTACTAACACTTTGTAAAAAATCTTTGCAAAGAATAAATCAAATACTAGACAAAGAAAGATGCATTAAAGAACATATATTTTTTGATCTTCTTTATGTTGGTTGCACATATTTCACCAGTGAAGTTCTCCAAAACTATTTTTCCGCTGTGAAGTTTGACGTTTTACCACAGAAACAATTTCTGTCAGTCATTGCTATTAAAATCACTTGAATTCAGACTTTTCTACAGTAAATTGAATAGCAGAAAGTGAAGAAATTTGTTAAGTGTATTCCACAGAAATTCTCCTCAGCTGATACAGCAACAATCAGAGGTACATTTGAATAAAATTGACTCAAATTTTACGGCAAGAGAAACGCAGGATTCACAGCCATTACAGTGCCATAGCAACAAACAACCAAGCAAACTCCCAAAACATCAAAACTCTCATTACAAATGAATTTACTTACAGTGACTTTCTTTGCCATTTATAAGTGAAAAGAGATAAAATTGCTTTGTCTTATTGTCGTAGGAAGTGTAAAAAAGGCAAGATTGATGATTACCGCTAACTTTTAGGAGCGAAATTGGTACACTGGACGAAAGATCTGGCCCGTGGACAGTATCATAAAAAGCTGGACCAGTCATGAGCATGTGAGTGGCCAATCAAATTTGAGGATTTAGGATTCCGCCCCGCTCAGATGCTTGAGAAAAATGTAAATATTTTTACTTCATAAGCATATCAGTTGAAATGTGAGCCATATTTGCAGTTACCTACCCATCAGTCCACAAAACCGATCAAATGTTCTTGGAATTCTAGTGTGGGGGTTGATCTCTATTAGAACATTCCTTTCTGTGTGAATGTAGACTTGCAGAAGGCCTGCTTTATTCAGTGGACTGTCTAGTAACATCAGCAGACTCTAACAATACCAAGAGCAAGTAGTGTAAGCCAGATCAGGAATTCTGTAGATTAATACCTAGTGCTAACATGAAGGTCTGTGCCTGTGATAGAATACATGTACATGTATTACCTACATGTTATTATCACTTCTAATTCAAAACCAATGTAACAAGAGAAAAGGGTACAATGTACTTTGTCGGATAAACTTATCAGTTTAAGAGAAATCCAAATTCAAAACAGTTGATACTTACATGCAAGGCATCCATGGTCGAGTGCTGATTGATAACCTTGATCAACCTCCAATGAACACTTGATCAATATCTTGATCAAAATTGATCAACAGCTGGATCGATATTCAGTCAGTGCTAGGTTGACACTCAAGTCAACCTCCCAATGGACACCCACGTGACACTCTATCGAGTGTCAATTGATATACAGCTGAGTGTTGACTGAATCACAAAAATATGTATCAATTGACACTTGATTGCACGTCTGTGAAAATAAGTCCACTCTTGACTGATCAAATGAAAACTGACATGTTGATCGAGCACTGATCAAGTGTTGGGTCAATCAAGGGTCAGTCAAGGGTATCTACTGCACAAAGAGTATTTACTGTACCGAAGGTATTTACTGAAACGAGGGTATCTACTGCACTGAGGGTATCTTCTGTACCAACAGTATCTACAGTACCAAGGCTCTCTGCTGTATCGACGGTGTCAATCAACACTTGACCGTGGATGCCTTTTATTAATAGCACGCATGATCCATGTAATTAATTCAACCTGCAATGCAATTTAACACAACTGCACTCCAAGTGTTTACTGTGTGTAGCTTCATCCACCTTGAAGTGACAAGGAAACAAAGAAACAAAGCATACACATTGCCTCACCTGGTGTGTAATGTCTGGTCGAGCTGTGGCTGGGTCCTTTTTGTTTTTCCTCATAATTGTTTTGTGTTTATCACAGTTTAATAACTCAAAACTCTTGCCATTCTACGATAAAAAAGATATTCATCAAAAACCCAGGCCAAGTCTGACGCATGCAGGAACACCTTATGGGAAAGAGGACCTAACATTTGAAACTTTTTCAACAAAGGCCAGTGGGTCTTCGCTTTAGATCACAGGGTCTTCGTTTTAGACCACAGGGTATTCGGCCTTCGGTCTTCGTTTTCGACACATCCGCATTTTTGTAACGAGCCTTCTCAATAAAGATAAAGATTGAAAATGAAATAAAGATTGCAATACCTTAACGGTCTCTAGAGAAGCATTTTCTAGAATGACAATAAGCCGTTTTCCAGAGTCCTTCTCCTTCAATGTTTTAGGTATTTTTCGTGGTCTCTCAAACTCGTTGTCCTCGTCCGCCATAATTTTTACTACACGTGAATCACACGAAGGCTTGGCTACAAGGCCATAGGAAGAGGAAGACTTCGTTACCTGTGTTCAGCGGAACAGGAAAACGAAAGGAAGGTACCCCATATATGGCACCTTCTATTGTACCGAGATGCACTCCCCTACAGCTCCAGCGCTTGTTGTACCCTTGTTTGTGCACCCTGTACACTTTTGCATAACAACAATAAAAGCAAGTTACACCCTCGAACACCAACCCACGGTCTGGTTCACTTGGCATGCTTTTATTGCCGTTTTACATAAATTTACTGACGCTGGGTTACTGACACACCGATCGGTAATTATGTCTAATCCACGTTCTCAGCGCATACCGTGGGAGAACTGCCGTGCGGTTTCCAGCCAGCAGTTCCCACATGTGTTGTGTGGAGCTGGAGCTTAAAGGGGTGTTTTGCACCCGTCTCGGTAGTAAAGGGCAGAACGCTTAGGGCTTTCACCAATTTTCTGTCCGACGGCTATGCCACGATGAGGCCTGCTGCTCGGGTGATATGGCTGTACGCATGCGTAAGGTACTGCCCAGACCGGGACCGTTGCTTTTATACATTTGTATACCCTTGTATACCGCTAACCCCTGTACACCCATACGCACCCTTGTACACCCTTGTAGACAGACAGACAGACAGACATGTTTATTCGGAGTCTTATACAATACATAGTATATCGTCCACAATTTCCAAATAACTAAAAATTACAAACAACAAAAATGTACATGGCTGAAATTATTAATTAATTATTAATTAATTACGTCCTAGAGTATTTACTTTTTGCCGTCTTCCCCTTTCCGTTTTTCAAAGCATTCGAATATATGTTTTTCAAGTTTTATTTATTTACAGTAAACAGTTTAAGGACGTTCGCGCGAATTTTTTCTAACATTGATTTTTCTCTGAAAATTTTACCATTGAAAGATGATGAGTTAGTGATGTCAGAAATGTAAAAAAAATGGGGGGTCACCGACTTCGGTTTGAAGAGAACATGCCCGGAAGAACACCTAAATCTGAGTAAATCAGGCTTCGTTAGAGAAGAAGACCACAGTGGCTGCAAGTCCCAAAATATTGCAATTAGAGCTTTGAAGAGAAGTGTTATCAGCCAAATATGGTGTAAATGGACCTATTAAGCGAATTTAGTCAACTGGTGAGGTTCCTCAAAGAACAAGTTCGCATTCAGCGACCATAGTTTCACGCGCCTTGCAGCCGTAAGATGGCAGGATTCCATGTCCCGTGGACAGAAATCTTGAAATTTTTTCAACTTCCCACATTGATTTTTTGTTAATTTTTGGACAATGTAGAGATAATTGTAAATTAAATCTGTTTCTGTAAAGAAAAGTAGGGGTCACCGAATGTCCAAGATGGTTAAATCCAATCAAAGCTCTAGCAATGGCCATCTGCCCTATCATTGTTCATTTTAGTACTTAGCGCGCGCGCTCGATGCATGGCGTGGCATTCGAATTTGCATGCGCAGTAAGGATGCGCAGAAACAATTAGCGCGAACGTCCTTAAGTTGTTACTGGGCTGGCTTGCAAATAGCAGGAAGCTAATCGTGGCAAGCCAGACTGTACACGGAAATATTTAGACAGAAATAAATGATTATTACATACAACAACAACATGTAAACATTACTCTTTGTGCTTTAAAATATTTAGAAGGTAGAAGAATTTAGGAGAAAAGGAGAAAGAAAGAAAAAGAAGCAATCTAAATAAAAGAACAATATTAGTTTTTGTATTTTAACATTTCCGCTAGGGGCATTTATTAGAAACATGAATATTCTGTTAGGTGACATTCTGCTTATGTTTATTTTATCTTCTTTTTCCAAATAATCTAGTAACGAACATCGTTTTTCCTGGTAAGCAGGGCATATATTTAGAAAATGGTATTCGTTCTCCATTTCTATTTTACAAATTGGGCAAATTCTTTCTGCAGGTTTCTTGAACAGTCTCGAATAACGTCCTGTCTCTACGGCTAATTTGTGATTGCTAAGTCGCAGTTTTGTTAGGGCTATTCTGTGTCGTGTATTGGTGACCTGATGCAGGTAGTATTCACATTTGTAATTGTCTATCGTTTTGAACAACCGGTAGGTTCTCATTTTGTTACTTTGATTACTTTCTCCCTCTTTATAGATCTAAATTCCTTTAAAAATGTAATGCTAATTGTAAGAAAAGGTGTAAATAATAAAGATTGTTGTTGTTGTTGTTGATTAGCATCTTTTCTGATGTCGTTTTTTTTTTTGCTCCAGAAAGCCTTATTTTCCTCCCATTTAATGTCATTGTATGCTATTTGGGATAATTTGTATTCATTTTTGGTTAAAGTTCACCAGAACTTAAAGTTCCTACATTGGGCAGCAATTGTCATTGGGAACCGTCCTGTCTCAGCCCTGCTCGCATTGTTATTGTAGTATTTGTTAACTCCCAACAGCCACTTCAGGAATTTATTTTGAACTAATTCTGCTGGATTCTTATCTAACTTCTCATTGCAATCAACCCCCCACACTTCACTCGCATAAAAGAGTATGGGAGATATCAATGCATCAAATAACTTATTTTCTCTGAAGTGGTTTCCCATTTCCTTTCGTAATTTATAGAGTGCTTTAAGTGCAACTTTCTTCAACTCCTGCCTAGCGAGATTAAAGTTTCCAAACGGACTCACTTGTATAGCCCCTGTGTACCCTTGCATACCCCTGTATACCCCAACCTCGTTCGCCCCGGGGGGCGGTAAGATGAGAGACCCTGGGAAGGAGATTGTGTATACCCTTGCATCCACTTGTTTATGGGAACGGGATTGACATTGAAAAAGCGCGCATTGGAGAATAAGAGTAAGCGGCATAACAGCGAGCGCGAAATCGAGCGGCGAAGCCGCGAGGCGAGAAACGGGTGAGGCTGATCTGATTTCCCCAATTTTTTCATTTCCACCCCCGAAACCGCAGAAAAAATAAGCTCAGATTTCTCGCGAAAATTGTAAACTGTTTTGATAACAAGATGCAAGCGCGATATCTGTCGATAAACGAGTAAAGGGGGTAAGTTTCTAAAGAAACTATGGTGCTGCGTCGGTGGGAGTATTACAGGATAATTTGGTTTTATCAACTGAGTTGATAATGTGAATTGGCCACCGTAAAGAGATTCGAAAGCTGACGTTTCGAGCGCTAGCCCTTCGTCCGACGAAGGGCTAGCGCTCGAAACGTTCGATAAAGTTTGCCGTAGGAAAACCGTGAAAGTTTCTTTCTAGCAAGGACGCACACTTAATTATAAGTAAACTTGCTTTGGCAGTCTGGTCTTTGATGATGCTGGTAATCACATACGTTTGGAGTCTTTAAGTAATACTTCCCATATGCTGTAGGCAACACGAGAAGTACGTCTTGATTTCCTGTACCCTCTTTAGTTGGGAATATAACCAGAAATAGACTGGAACTTTGTTAAAACATCAGCAATACACGCACGTAGTCAACTCTTCCTCTGACTGCAAAAGCGAACGGCTTATTTTTTGTGAAAGGGGAATTGGTTAACATGACACGAGCGTGGAACAAATAAAAAATCTGAGTCCCCGACAGGGTTCGAACCCATGACTTCCCGAACACCGGGCGGGCGCTGTATCCACTGAGCTACAAGAACTCATGGCGAGCAAAATCATTAAAATCTTTATTCACTTTTCACTACTCATGATGACTTCTGTTGTCACGAAGCTCTCTAGAACCTCTAATTTCATTGGATCTTGTTGGCACGAAGCTCTATTGTTTTAGGGCTAGGGTCCATTGTTACCATTGTTTGTATATAATTTTCTCAACCAATCCTGTGAGACGTTCCGAAGAGCTTCGTGGTGGCCCGATGACTTCGGCAGTGCTTATCGTAGCAGTATGCAGGACACCTATCACATATGAACTCAGTTAAAATGACCTTGCTCTCCATGAGTTCTCGTAGCTCAGTGAAAAGAGCGCCTACCCGGTGTTCGGGAGTTCATGGGTCCGATTCCTGTCGGGGACTCAGGTTTTTTATTTGTCCCACGCTCGTGTCATGTCACGTTGATCAACTCACCTTTCACATTTCATTACCAAGCTCAAAATTAACCAGCTCTGTTCACTTATCACGACTTATTTTTTGTTGTGAGATCGTGCGGTAAATTATCGACTCCATGGGGATCTAATCTCTCCCAATCAAGCACAGATTGACAGTTTTCGCGCCTTTGCGGCCGCTTTTCGACCAACGGTATTTCACTTCGCTCAGGCAAAGCAGATATGAAAAAATGACAGATCAAGGTAGGCTAACTTTCTTGACGCCTTTTCGTCATACTTTTTCCCGCCGGATTGCTTTGATCTTCCCCGCTCGCGCATGAGTCAAAGGTGCGGCCTGCACTTTTGACTGGCACCATCAATTGCATTAAAATGGAGGACGATAGGGCTGTACTGAAGGAGGACGATAGGGCTCTACTGAAAGAACGTTCTGCACGTTATTTTCCTGAACTTGTTGAATCACTTGTAAAGGATATGCTACGCTCATTAATGGTAAGGAACTGATAAAAACTGAGAGGCGCTGTGTCCCTTGGAATGTCGCCGATTTCCGGGGCAGATACAAACACAGGTCACATGTCATTGGTCAAAGCTTACAGCTCACAAGTCGCAGGTCTCATGTTACAGCTCACAAGTCGCAGGTCTCATGTTACAGCTCACAAGTCGCAGGTCTCATGTTACAGCTCACAGGTCACAGGCCACAGGTCATAGCTCAGAGTTCACAGCTCACAGGTATAACAAGGATACTGATAATTAATTAATTTTGCACATAATTATGTTGCATCTGTTTGAAAGTGACTGATCTTTTGTAGATTCATATTTTTGTTGATTTGATTCTTAAATAATTTACGTTTATATGTTCAACAGGTTTAATGTTTGTAGCTAGTACAAGTAATGCTTTTTAACCAAAAAAGGTTATTAAACTCAATTCCTTTTGCTCATGTGGTAATTAATTTGGTGCACCTACTCGATTAGTTTACTTATAACTATTTAGGTGTCCCAAACTCTCCACTATAACAACATATTATTAAACTTACTTTTCCCTTCTTCTATTTTTGTTAAATAATATTGTAAAATCAATCTAACTTTATGTACATAATTTTTTGTGCAAGTTAAGTATAATTGAATTGAATTCCACACTCAAGCGTCGAGTTTTCTCTTACTCTTTTCCACCTTTCAATTTTTCGACTGGATATCTGTAAATGGGCATCACCACCATTCCGTCATTCACACGCGAGTTTCCCTTCCGTTTGCAAAGGTTCTGGAAAACACCACTGAAGACATTCTTCGTATAAACCTTTTTAATCTCGAAATTTATGACTGATACAATTATTTAGTACTTGGGCCTCGTCACCTATGTTTTCTGATTTTCGAAGAGTAATCGAGATCAAGAATCCATGATCTCCATTTTTAGCACACAGGTGTACCGGGCACAAGGTTGATAGACCTTTCCCGCATTCCAACGAACAATGGCGCCGAATCGAGGTCAGGATACAGCAAATGTATGAAAAATGTCCACCCCAACCTCGTTGTGGTGCTGCTGCTCGTACGCACTGGAGTGGAATGCAGGGAAGGTCTGCTAGCCAATCATGGACTGCACTTTATGTTAAACGAGGGAAACTTAACGCCTCTACAACCCGGGCTTACAACACATTAAGGGTCTTGTTTGGGGTAATTATGATTGTAAAAATGTTTTTATATTTGAAGACACAAAATACATTATGTACACGGAAAAAAAGAAACAACAATATTCAAAGATCAGTGTAGCTATTCTCAAATACACATGTTTGTAGTATTGGCCTACTTATTTTAAAGTACCTGTATTACTGAAAATCACATTAAAATTCACAACGAAGTAAGTTTTCCGTCTACAGGAGTTCAAAAACAAGAAATGTGGTGTGAACAGCGCGAGGGTTACACGGATTGTGCTCGTAAAATCAAGCAGTACGTTTTTGGACGTTATCCTTGAAACGGTGCATCAGTTATGCACAAAATTACACTGGTTAAGTCATAATCATTGGTAATAAGAAAATTCACTACTCTTGTTTGCTGCGCTGCGCGAGTTAACAAGTGTACTTTAAAACATGTGGCTCTTTGGATAAAATGTTTCGGACAGAAGAGTCAAGCCTAAATAAAGGAGACGTGATTGATAGCTTTGTCTCTTATTGTCAAACTACTGTTATATCAGTATCACAAATTGGTTAAACACTACATGGTGGGGCATATGTTTTATCCTGGATTGTACCAGTGATAGTTTTTTTGAGTTTTGTATAGGTACAGTACTGGACGTGACGTACTGAACACAACACTAACAAGAGTTGTTCAGTCTCTAAAACAAATTCTTGGGATGTTCTCTGGGAATTTTCTTGATTACTTGAAGGAGTCGGGTCAGGTAGATAAGTTCATAAAACTCCCCATGCCTCTTCAAATGCGCCGCAGATTTTGGCACAAGTTAGAGCTCCTGATAATGGGTATTGACTGATCGCCACAGTGTCTTCCACGTACGGTACATCAATCTGAACAAGAAAAACAACTCTCAGTTAATTTGCATAAGATGATTCAAAACTTGCTTATTATAAACTAAGGAAACAGGTTTGTGAATCTGAGTTTTACAACGCAGTTCAAAAAAAAAAATCAAAACTTTATCTTGGAGAGACGCTGAGTACAGCGTTAATGGTCCATCTGAATATCACGAAAAACACAACCATTCTGTTGCAAACGTGCAGAAAAATCCTCCCTGTCAGTTGTACAATAGCATACCTGGACACTTCAACAGTACTGAATTTTGCACGGAGGTTTGTTAATGCGCCTTTTTAATAATATGCGGACTCTAAAATTCAAAGCTCAACCGACAAATCCGTTTTTCACTACCGTCAATCAAATGTTCGGCGGCTCCTCCCCGCTTCCGACTACTGTCGAACACTGTTTCGTTGTTTGACCTGTGATCAACGATTTGAACACCGTGCGCTCGGCAGTAGTCGGAGGCTGGGAGGAGCTGCCGAACCTTTGATTGACGGTAGCGAAAAACGCACTAGTCGGTTGAGCTTTGAATTTTAGAGTCAAATTTAGTTTAAATGTGAATGCAAGACCTTACAAAACTATAGAGCATTCAAAGTCTTTATATCCGGTTTTGAATTTCAATCAGAGGAACACTTTCTTCATTATAGATATGCTGGAAACTGAACAAAGCCACTGTCATATGTCATGCAAGATAGTAAGTAGTAAGTGAGTAACAAAGGTAAATGTTCCACGTAGCATAGGACGTCTTACCGAGCCGTGCGCCATGGCTCCAACAACGAAAACAATGGGCTCATCTTTAGGAATAATATCCTTTAAATTCGTTAGTTTTTCAGAATGGAAAGATGTTCCTAGAAAAAAAAAGCGTTTAAAGTAATTCCATCAGTGCACTTGATACATGAAAGTTTATAACTAAAACATTAAAAATGATACAGACTAGATGTTTCTAGCAGCCTAATGGTAGATTCGTGTAGCTTGTGTAATTGATTAATATCTATTACATACATGTATCTCTACAAAGCATAACATTCATGTATCATAACAATATGCTCTGCAAACATGAATAAACATACACAAAAACTTAACATCTTCTATCATAATGTGCTGTATGAGACAAGGGAACCAGCTAGTCTGATAAAGATCTTAGCTGGACTATGACGCTCACTTTATTCTAGGATTGTATACAGGCACGTGCAGGTGTACAGTGTCAAATGCAAGACGCACAGACAGCTGAACACAGACATGGACTAAATACCCTGTGCACTTCATCCCAACAATCCAATAAAATATCGTAGACTATATTGACTTAAGCCCTTGTTTCCTGAGTGAAAAGTGGTTTGATTTAGATGAAAACAACCAAGTGAGCAATGAATTTAATGTCATCATTTAATGTCAAGAAGAAGAGTTTACTGGCATCAACTCTTTGAAATTTTAACTACGAAACAAATCGATCTTTTAGATAAGAAAAACAGGGAAGGCTCATTTGTACCAAGTACATTAATGTGAAAGGTGAGTTAATCTACATGACACGAGCATGGGACAAAGAAAAATCTGAGTCCCTGACAGGAATCAAACCCATGACCTCCTGAACAGTGGGTGGGTGCTCTATCCACTGAGCTACGAGAACTCATGGAGAGCAAGGCCATTTTAACTGAGTTCATGTGTGACAGGCATACTGCAAACTGCTAGGATTAGCACTGTCGAAGTCATCATGATTAGTAATAAGTGAATAACGATGGTGAATTTTCGGGAGGTCATGGGTTCGATTCCTGTCGGGGACTCAGATTTTTCTTTGTCCCATGCTCGTGTCATGTACATTAACTCACCTTTCACATTTACTACCGAGCACAAAATTCACCATCGTTATTCACTTATCACTACTCATGATAACTTTGACAGTGTTAATCCTAGAAGTATGCAGGACGCCTGTCACATATGAACTCATGACCTTGCTCTCCATGAGTTCTCGTAGCTCAGTGGATAGAGCGCCTGCCTAGTGTTTGGGAGGTCATGGGTTCGATTCCAGTCGGGAACTCAGATTTTTCTTTGTCCCATGCTCATGTCATGTAGATTAACTCACCTTTCACATTTATTATTGAGCACAAATTTCACCATCGTTATTCACTTAATAAGTACATTAATATTACTCAAACTGAACAGCAGCAACAGTGACTTACCAATCTTCTTACAGCCTGTTGGTAAATGATCAGTCACTGGATTCTTTATCACCTGATAATAAGACAACAATCCACTGCCATTAACAGCTATATGTTGTCTTTTAATTGATACAGGATTTGTAGTATTGTAATGTATATAATGTAACTGTCTGACATCACCAAACTTCTGTCCCTGACACAACTCAACATGTTGTCTTTCAATTGATACATGTCTAGTATTAAAATGTATGAAATGATGTGACTAAATAACCCGTAGTAACACTACACTTCTGTTATTAACATGTGGCTTTCTACATGATGCATGCAGAGTATTTCAATGTACTCATTTCTTTTGAGAAAAATTGTTCTACAAAAACAAATAACCATATAGTATTATCGTTCATGGTTTGAAGCTCAAGGTGTTACAGCATGATAGAAGGAATCTTCCTTTTCTGTCTTGTTGGCACAGTCATGCGTGGCATAAAAATGTATTTCTGTCTTGGCATATTGTCAATTTTATTTCTTCTTCTTCTCTCTCATTTCCATTTCAATCACTCAAGACATTGGTTGGTCACATTTCCAATCACCTTGAAGTTCATCAAAAATAGTCCACTACATTTCAACTCTCTTGTTGGCATTTGGTAATCTGAACAACCACAGTCTTTTATGTTTGATATATTAGCAGTAATGTGCTGTGTGAGACAAAGGAACCAGCTAGTCTGCTAAAGATATTAGCTGGACTATGACGCTCACTTTATTCTAGGATTGTATATTGTGGGTGTGTGCATGTGTCCAATGTCACAAGCAAGACACACAGACAGCTGAACACAGACAAGGACTAAACACCTTGTGCAAATTGTCCCAACAATCCAGTTAATGCACTTTAGTATATACACACTCAGTGATCTTGGTGTTTTAAGCAATCTGATTGGTTCGCTATCTCTGACTAATGAGCATTATTCACCCCCTACCGAGTGAATAATGCGTAAGCCAAACAAAAATAAAGCATACTTTTGAATAAAGCATACTTTTGATTCACACTGATTTGAACGGTGTTTAAGGACCATTATTCTAGACTGTCACGAGGTTTTTTCGAAGATTAACTATAGATTTTCCATGTTCAAAGATTCTGTAAATAGTTTCGCGAATTCGCGCATGCTTTGTACAGCTTGCACGTTTTCCACGCATGAATTGAGAGGTCAATTAAATCGATTTTTAATGGCTTCCTTCTGAAATGTTGATGAGATCACTTCCTGTGTATATACTAAAACAATTATTCTTCTCAATCTCGGTGAATAGTGGCAGAATATTTACCTCGATTTCAAAGAAAAATTGTTAATTGTTCAATAGAGCAACACTAATATGAAAGCTGCGCTCTTCAAACAAAAAAGTTTTTTAGACTAGTAATTACCTTGAGTAATTTTTGAGGACTATCAGATGCATGAATACTAAGCTTGTGTAGCAACTGAACTTAAATCAAAAGAAATGGAAAAGTTAATAAAGACCTTTTCCACTAAACACTGTCTGACTACCAGTGCATAAAGTAAACTGAAATATAGAGTTTTGCAAGCAATAGAAAAATGCTGACACTATTTGAGAGATTGATGCTTTGCGATTATGACTACAGAGTTATTTTGCATCAACGATCGCATTTAATACCCAATACACCAGAATTTTAGCGAGTCCCTTTGACATTAACGGCTTCTGCTGCCTTAGGAAAGCAAATGGCAAAACAAGATAATTTTATTGAATTCTACATTTAAAATCCTTTCTATTGATACAAGTAATAGTTTGTGGAGGTTTCCTTGAAAGCAGTGAACATACAAACTTTTCTCTGGAGGACACCCCAAAGGTTTAGATAAAAAAAGTTTAAGTCTGCATACAGGCCAAATTGCGGCCCACCAGACCGTAGCTTATCCCGTTTTCTGTACCATGAAGCGACTAGGAGTATTTCTACTCCTCCCTGGATGGGATGCTAGTCCATCGCAGGGTTACCCCCAGCATTAAATTCCCCGGTACCCATTTATACACCTGGGTGGAGAGAGGCACCGTGAGAGTAAAGTGTCTTGCCCAAGAACACAACACGATGTCCCCAGCCAGGACTCGAACCCAGACCCCTCGCACCGGAATCGAG
>JAHPZR010044155.1:0-7500 GCA_019787425.1 Platygyra sinensis
TCTGTGTTCACAATGTATCCACGAGGTTCTTTCTTGACCGGATGACTTGGTAATCGATCGCAAGCCACCGTGCCATAAAAGTAGGGTTTCAAGATGGCATCCGCTGTCGCCAAATGATCCAGTTGCACGTTATTCAGAGGTACTTTCTCCATTAGCGTTGGTAAATGTCGTACAACACGGCTTTGTTCTTGTTTATTTCCAAGAGGTTCTCAAACTCTCCGTACAGGATGACAGTGATGTTGTTACCTGGTGGTGCATCGAAGTTCAGCACAATCTGTAACTCTCTTGACTGTTTGGGAGACAGCACTGGACTGTCCAAACATCCGTTGGCTGCGTTGTCAAATACAAACAGTGTGCAGTTCTTGCCTTGACCCCAGTCTTCACTTCTCATCATGTTTCCCTGATGCTTGCACAAACATCCTGTGGCTTGTAAGAACCGATAGTAACCTCTCAGATCTTGAGTACTGTTGTTGTGCACTAGTTCCAACGTCTCGTAAGGGTACTCTTCTCCTCTGACCAGTTGCCTGATGTTACTCACACCAAACTTTTGAAAACAGAATGGGTCACGTGCCACATTACCATTGAAGGCATCTGAATGCACGAGCCCAACGATGACTCTGTTAGGAATTCGGCCTTGAAATAAATTGTTGCACTCGTATCTTTGCTGGTTCCCTTGCATGTTGAAGGTCCTAATTTCACTTCTCACGGTCGGGTAAGCCACTATACTTCTGTTGATGTTCATTTTCGTCATCAACTCTCGGTAGACGCTGGGGTTGAGCCTTACTTGGCACAGGTGCATTCTTACTTTGACATTTTCGTGCGTCAATCTTCCAGCTACATTCACACCATTCAAGAACAAATTGGGAGAATTGAAATACATCTGGATTCCAATCTGCACACCAGGTACCAATAATTTGTTCAAGTGGAACACCTCAATGTGGGGTGTGAACCTTAGCACGTGTCGCTTTCCATCCGTGTAATTGCTTTGTTCTGCTTTCATGAGTTTCACTGAAGCTTGTTGGTTGGAGGACAATGCTTGGAAAGCCTCGTGTCCATCTCCGTCTGTGTCTGTGTTGTTTGCGGTCAACTCTGTTGGAAGGTCCAGGGCATTGTACCAACCTTGAGGTTTTAGCACGGTTTCTCCATCATCTCTGTTGTAGTTGAGCAATGTTTCCAGGTATGCTTTATAATGATAGTTATCAGTTTGAGGGCTGATCAAGGTACCATTGAGTCTCACACTGATCTGTTTGAACAGAGTGTGGGCCAAATTGTTCGTGGGCCAGAGTCTCGTGGCCTCCAGCACGTTATCGCCATTGGCCAGTTTGAGCGCCAGCTCAATCTCGAAGAAACTTCGGCTGAGGTCCACGTAATCTTCTTGAGGATCCACTTGGAGTTCTACGGGGTTTATGCCTGTCGTGTAGGTCTGAATGGGTACGATACGATAACTGGACATGCTAAGATCAGTGGGTGGAACGTTGAACAGGCTCAGTTGAGGATTCATGACTGATTTTGAACCCGGATGTAACGGCCCCCCGTCTATCAAGGTATCGGTCATTTTCTTCTTCTTCTCCTTTGTCTTCTCGCTAAGATGTGATCCCAGTCGTAGCCAATAGGTTTACTGACTTCAGGGCCAATCCACCCGCCTTTTTGTACCTTTCGGCAACGTTTGGAGGCTTTTGAGTACCCTTCACAGTATGACGTTGACAGCCCTTTTCTAGATTCGATGAGTCGCGAGCTTCTGGAGTAGATGGGATTCATTAGTCACCAAAGATGTCGTTGAATTTTTGCTTGATGTTTCTATCTAGGACTTCGTAAGCTTTACGTTTCACTGCTTGTTTAGCGCTCCGTGTTGCACCCTCTTTTGCCTTTCGAATGCGATCTCGAACGCCGCGACCGCTTTTTAACCCTCTCAGACCTCCCTTAACACTCGCTTTGAACAGTTCTTGAACAAAGCCACCTCCATCTTGCGGGTCCGGTCTGAATCGTGTTAAACTTCCACCTTTCATGCTCGTTTGAAGTGAAGGGTGAGAATCGTGTTTCCTTCGCCAAATTCAGGCAGCTCCCCTGTGGTCTCTGACACTTGCGTGTCAATAATGTGCACAACGTCCTTGCGCAATGGAATATATTGAATGTGGAGCGGTTCGAAATAATGACTTCCATTCCCTGTCCGTCGATAGTTAACCTCTCGCAATAGATCTGTAACTTGATTTCCAACCACTGCACTTCCACCCACATCAGAGTAGACAAACAAGGAACGTGATGTCGAACCCACCACGTTTTGAAAGGCTTTGTTGAGATTCGTGAAGCGCCAATCACAGGTGACACTCTGATGAAAAAGGTCATCTTCTAACAACCAAAACAAAGGCTCATCCCTGTCGTTTTTCAGATCGTGCGTCATCGTTTCTAAATTGGGAACAGTGTCCGTAAAAAAACTCTTGACGTAAATTGGGTCCCAAGTCATAATTTCCAGGGCTTCTCTCTTTCAACCATCCCATCTTTAAGGGCAACATTTTATTGATCTTCAATGCGGGTGAGTAAATGGAACGTACATGTGTAGCTTGGTTATCAGTCAACAGATCGTCTCCATCCCAACGAAATTTCACGTACATTCTCTTCCCATTGGATGCTGTGTAGCTGCTACCAAGATGGGGTCCATTGTAGTTCAAGATGCGCCGCTGCTCAAAAAATGTCACCATACTTTTCATGAAGCCAACCCCATCAATGTACTCTACCACGGCTCGGAGATCGTTCGGATCGTAGTGGGCTCTACCAAACTTCAACCCCCCAGAAGGGTATTTCATGATCCAATCCATGGTGAACAGGATTTCGTTACCGTCAACCAATTTAGGGAGATGAACTTTCACATCTGGTAACGTGATGCTAATCAATCCCACTTTCCAACTCGATCCTTGCAACCTGATGGGGTGTGGTAATCGAATCTTGAAATGATTGCTTTGGTTCTGCGGAAATTCTGTGCGATTACTGTGACTAGGCAAGGTGATGTAAAACTCTTCAGTCATCCTCAAAGCTTTTTTACGTCCTTCTTGTCAATCCAACTGTCGTATTTATCTGGCCAACCTTTCCAGCGTACAAGCAATTTATTTCCTTTTCGTTTCAACACTTTTTCCACGCGATACAAATCGTCATCTGATACGGTGACTTTCTGTAAGTCTTGAGAATAAAAGGTTCCTTCCAAAGGTGTGTCATCCATCTCTTTGATTTTATAAGTGACCACACTTCCAGGGACGACTCTGGATACTACAAACACTTCTTCCGTCCAGCCCGGTAGGTAGCCTTTCTTAAAGGTTCTAAACTTCTTATTGAGTCTCACACGATCATTTACTTTAAACTTTGGCTTGAGACGCTTGGCATTCAAACGCTTGGCATACAAATTATTCCACACTTCTTCTTGATTACTTGCACTCACTTTGTCAGGGGCCATCTTGATGCTGCTATGATACGATCGATTGTAACCCAAGACCAAATCTTGCAACACGGGTAAGAATGTCAATGTATTCTTGATGGTAAAATAACGATACAATCTTTCTTTCAAGGTGCGGTTGAATCTCTCCACGACGCTGGCTTTGGTATCCCCGTTGGTGGAGAAATGATGAATGTTTTTCTGTTTCATCAAGGCTTGGAAATGTTTATTGTAAAATTCTTTCCCTCCATCCGTTTGAAGATTCTGTGGTTGGCTACCTTGACTTCGTTTCAAAATCTTCTCGAAAGCAGTCGTCACGTCTTGTCCTGTCTTGGACTTTACAGGTTCCACCCAGGCGTGCTTGGAAAACATGTCGATCACTGTCAATAGATACCTGTAACCGCGATTGGATTTGGCAATATTGATCACTTCGATGACATCTGCCGCCCATTGGTCGTCGATACCAAACACCATCACGGGGAGGGTAGGAAAATGTCTTCTTCGAGGTTTGTGTAAGGTATAACCCAAATCACGCTCCAATGTCTTTCGTACTTTTCCGATGGGTAATTTTTGTGCTCGTGCAAAACGAGCCACGCCCCCCAAACTACCAGGTGCGGTCGGATCTCGATAGGTTGTCAACAGAGTCGCATAAGCCTTCTTCTTTTTCTTTTTATTCTTCATAGTGTTGCCATTCTGTAAAGACATTGCCTCCAGAGGTCTGGGTAACGTTCACAAATGGTCAGAAACCACTCGAATGAATTCGGTTGTCATTTCAACCACAAGATAAAGACCACGAAACGAAACACGTTCTTATGTACGTCAGTGTCTTTAAAGACTTCGAGGGGATCGTTATGGGGCTCTGTAGGAAGGACTATATCCTTTCCATATTTGTTAACGATTTGCTCACATCTTTCGCCTAACCTCGACCAATACTCGCGACTAGACCAATAATCACACCTAAACATGATGAGTCCAATGAAAGATTTTATTGAGCAATCTTCCTATTTATGGCTACAAGTCAAATCACATGACCAACAATGAAGAGTACTGATTGCACTAAAAATACAGCCATGTGATATTTATGTGGACAAGGGAAGGACGCTGATTGGTGTTTCCATTTTGACCTCATGGGATCACGATTTATTGCGTCAGATTCGAGATCAGTGTTTTCCTTATTTGGTCACAAAGTGATGTGATTGGTCAGGTCACCACTGGATGCTGATTGGTTCATCTTACAGCATATAAGTCTGTCACCCGTTCATTCTCGTCACTCGCAAACAAGTGTTTGGTCTGAGCATTTGAAGAAAAATGGAGCAAATACAGCCAGAATCACCCACCAGATACAAGTTACCTGACCAAAGTTCAGAGGAGAAATCCACTTGCATAATAGATTACAATTCACCCGCCACTTATCCGATTTCCACCAAAAAGAGAAAGAGGCCAGTCAAGAAAAAGAAAGCAGAAAAGAAACCAAAGGCCAAGAAGATCAAGCAAGAATGGGAGGGAAAGACATTTCATGAAGTCCCCCGATTGTAGAAAATGGGGGAATAGTGGAAGTGCAAGTCATGGAGGAAGGAGAGATCTTTGACCCTGACGCCTTTCTGGATGAGCTCGCACAGCAATGGCATCCCCTACTGCCTAGTACTCCTCAAACCTCTACAGCACCTTTCATGAATCCGTCACCACCGCCCCAAGGGAGCACAGAGATGCTGTACTCTTGCCCTGTGCATCTGAACGATACTTTACAAAAGAAAGAGACCAACACTCAGTACGGTTATTGGGAGTATTTCAAGTGCCCCGTCCGAAATTGTTATGTCAGCTGTGGAGTAGACAATGCAGAGTATTACTTAGACTCAGCCAAACATAGACTCCACAACTTCTTTCTGTCTTTCTGTCCAAACCAGTACACATCATGGAGTGTTACTGCCATCGTCCATTGATCATGTCCATGTCCCAGTCAGAGAAGAATCCAGGGAGATTATTCCTAAAGTGCCCTAAGCGTTGGTGCAATTTCTTTCAGTGGGTGGATCAAGAACCCCGAGGCAAAACCAAAGCTTGGTTGGAAGGGGGCAGAATCCAAGAAAAGTATCCAAAACCCCAAGAGTTGTTTATACCTCAGCAAAGAGACTTCCAGAGGTAGAATCAGTATGGAGAGAAATGGAACTCTTGAAGAACGGGAACACAAGTTTTCATTGTTAACCGTTAATTGAATGTCACTGCTTTATAAGTGTTACAAAAGATTATGAAAAATGATTAAACATCTTTTCAACCAATATTGTTTGTGTGTTTGTGTATAAACAGGTAGGGGTGCCCCTGCTTTAGATTGGTTTAATGCTCTCCTTAAGAGAGGTGACTGTGGATGCATAACCGTATGTACTCTAATTTATTCACATTTTCTTTCCCGTAACTATTTTAATTCATTCACATTTTCTTTACTGTAAGCACGTTCATCGCCGGAGATCAGTGACATTTGAGTCTACGGATGTAAAATCCAGCAGTATTTTTAACCTTGCAGCAACGAAATGTATGAAGAATGAGATATTTAATAGAATATTTCTTGAAGAATTAGCAAATGTAAAAATGTGCATGCCAGACATAAAACACATCGTGCACAAATGAAAGTGGAGACATAAAAATTTCATGTTTCCTTTCGAAGGTTTTTCTGCAAGATGTTTTCACTCAAAACATTTACAGGGTGCAGAGGAAGAATTATCTACAGAATCAAAACTCATAGTTTTATAATCAATGATAATCATCAAACCGAAGGCGAACGTAAAAATGTGTGTACAGGATGGTAAAATAACTCACCTTGTGTCTCACAGTTCCATACGGCTAATTTCGATGTTTCCTTTTTACTTTAGAAAACCACGAAGAAATTGCCTTCGGTGAACATCGCATGGTAATCCATGGTAAAAATGTCAAAATTCGCTATCTTTGAACTACGATATTTTGGCAGTCTATGCTCCAAAAGACATCATTTGGGAGATATTTTTCTCTACTTTTATGTTAATACGATATTTGAAATCAGCGGTTTCACCACTAAACACAAATTACTTTGTGTATGCTTCACCTTTTCTTCTTCTTAGCCATATATGAGCCCAAAGTCATTGTTTTTTCCCAGCGGATATTACCATTTTCGAGGAACTTTATGTATAGCCATGTCTGAAACTTACATACGCGGCGAGAAGAGTTGAAAACGAAATTTCAACTAAACATTTTTCGTCCTTGCCCCATACAGAGAGTCGGAATGTATCTAGGTTTACAAATACCGCACAACGCATTGTTGAAATGGAGAGAGCTAAAGCAGGTAGTAGATAATATCTCTTACCTAGAGCTCTTACAAGTGACTGCATCAAATTTATTTTCGACCGCCGAATGCTTTCTTTTCGCGACCGCCATTTTGTTTATTTTTTAGCAAATTGCCACTGCTAAATCCGCGGGCTCAAATGCCCCGAATTTCATTGACATGCGCAGCCTCTGGGGATGAGAATGATACTTCTTCGTGACACAAATAAATGCTTAGGTGAAGAGTTTTCGTTCCTTTAACTGCCGCGAAAACACAACGAAACAGACATCAGTATTTTAACATGTTGGATTTGTGTGTATTTAATTTACGGTGGTCTCCGCAGTTTGTTTTTCACAGGCGGCTCTTTCTACACTTATCATTTAGAACAATTTTCGAAGCATTCTTACGCACTGTCTTATAAACGGTTAAAATTGTAACGCAATCGCCAACGGTAGATTATCGTTCACCTGTGATGACATGCGATTTATCTCAAAATAATTGGTTTGTTGACTTACAACTTACATCTTTCTTTCGCTGCACTGTATTATTTCGTCGTCCGGGGAGAAAAAAAAATCTGAAATCATGTATTTAAATTGGCGTTTTTCGCTTTTATTTTCTGGTGTTTTCTCGATTGTTATCTGTTATAGTAAAGAATTGAAATTTTGTTGTATTTGTTTTGTCCTCCGAAGTCAATCAATTGTCGTTTTTGTTGCGCCGCAGAGAAAAATTAGATTATACTTTCTTATTTTCTTATCAGTTTTACACATCAAGTTGAGTTCTTTCCTTTCCATTA
>JAHPZR010044155.1:12500-33167 GCA_019787425.1 Platygyra sinensis
ATTGACTTTATTCTCAGAGTCCCTTGGATTACATGCGGTCACTCGCTTGTCGAATTTAGGACTTAGATATTCTTTCGGAAACCCTTACAGAGAGTTGTAAAATATCGTAGGTCTTTGAATTTGCTGCTGGCTTGTTCGATTTTATCAGCCAAGAAGTCATAGTTTGGATAGGTGAAAACACGGGCTCCATTGTTTTGTAGTTTTTGTAATTTATTTCGTTTAGGTTTTAGCTTTAATGTGTTTTAATTTTGTTTCTCACTTCACACTCTAGCTTCCTCATTGCACTTGTACAGGTTAGATTTGCCTCTTACAGCTCTTGGTGCACTTTGTTGGTGAACGATCTTACCTAATCTCTAAGAGTTCCTATGCCTTTTTCTTTCGCAAAAGTAGAATATAATGCTTGCACCTTTTGTCCTCAAAAGTATGATGTGACAGCTGCTTCGGAGTAATGAATTATTTTTCAACTGGGATTATGCAGCGCCGTGGTGACTGGCGTTGGCATATTTCGCTTCAAACTTATTCAAGTTTATGTTTTTTTTTTCCTCAAGGCTTTTGTGTTTATTCCGTTTTATACACATTTCGCGATAACTAGTTTCGTACTTTTGTGAGCTTTGTAATTGTACTGCCTGTCCGACCTCAATTTTGTCCGGGCTGTCAACCATTTCAATATATTTCACCGATTTGAACTGATGCCGAGTGGCTCTTATTTGGGATTAAGGGAAAGTTCATTTAATATGACGAGGGGGTGGGGGGGGGGGGGGAAATGAAGATTTTGAAACTCGAAGCTTAAAATTTTAGCAGCCCCCCTCGCTAGCGGTCCAATTTTTTAGAAGCCCCTCCCCCCCTTTGGTAGTAAAAATTTCAGAGCCCCTCTCCTAGTTCAACAATTTTTTCAGAACCCCTCTTCGAGCGTGTAAAAATTTTCGGAGCCCCCCCCTCAATTTCTTCACCCCCCCCCCCCTTGTCATATTAAATGAACTTTCTCAAATTGACATGTTCTTAGCCAATCAGAGTTGCTTGTATATTACTGTTAGCATTTGTAGGTGAGGAGACCGTTTTCCAAAATGTCATCATAGGTTATTGAAAATTCATTAGCAGTGCAACTAAGCGCTGCAAAATTTAAGTATTTCAATATCGCCTAGTAAAAATGATTTTAGAGATATCTTCGAAAATGTTTTCTCAATTACGAAATTTTCTCGCTTTGAAAGAACATCCACCAAGAAGGTGGAAACAGCTGTCCACTGTTGCGATCCTGCTTTGTCGGTTCTTGTCTTGTTTGGTGTCTCAAAAAGTCTTTCAAGTAGTATCAGCCTTGCAGTCCGGCTACCGTCTTTGCATTTTTTTTTTTACTTATTAATTAGAGCTCTTGTAGATCCTATGTTGGCAGCGTTAATTGTTTATCGTATGCGGGCCCTTGCAGTTTCTCGTTTCTCAAATTTTCTGCTTGGTGCTAAAAGGTAATGAATTTATCCGTAAGAGTCTGCTGTTAGGAAACATAGTATATATTTAAATAGCTAGTGACGTTCGTGCATCCTTTTTTTCGATTAAAGATTTGCAATTATCAAACAGCAAGGGAATATGATGTTTTTAGTTCAATACAAGTACGTAAATAGCAAAGAACTTTACATTACCTCCGAGCCGCGATCCCTTCCTAGGATGTAATAACGTGATCCAGGAGAGTGTTTGAGAGAGCTTTTGTTGGTAAAGTGATTTCCTTCATTCAACTCGCAGTATTTATGGTCGTTGTTTTCCTTGTAGTTCAAAGACAAACACCGACAGTCCTGCATGCAGTTCATGTAGCACTGAATTGGGTTTAACGTGACAGAATTGTGAAATACATGGCCAACGAACTCTGAGTCTTGTACGGCATCTCGGTACACGTCGAGGGAGATTCTTTGACATTTTCCTGCTAAACAATCTCCATTCACCCCCAAGACTGTAAGGAGAAACGAAAACATCATTGCCCAACTCATGTTTGGCTGTGTCTGATGGATCAGGCCTCTGGTGATGTTATATTATGAATAACAAAGTTGATCTGTTTTAAATGACGAATATCGGAAGCCGAAAATGATTGTCCAATTGACAGTGAGATCTAATAAATGTGTATTCTTATTTCCAAAGCCACCTGTTCCTCTTAGCTGGCTATGCGTTGGCACGAATACAAATGGTTTCTTTGTAGAAAAAAAATCAATAAACCGATGCCATGATATACACATTTTAAACTCTTGGTCTTCGACCATTAGAGCTTGATTAAAATATAAAACAAACAGCGATGATAAACATTTTCAGTAAACAAAGGGTCGATACACAACTGCATGAATTCATAGACTTCGTCGTGTTATGTTCTTAGTTTAATTATTTAAATAAGGAGCCCGTGTTTTCTGGAAGAAAAATACGGGGGTTCAGAAGGGTTCGGTACGGGGTCCTGTAAGGGGTCCAGTAGGGGATCCAGTAGGGGGTCCAGTAGGGGGTCCAGTAGGGGGTCCACATTGAGGGGTCCATGTTTTGTACCGACCCGTAAAAACATGCGTTCTATGAACTTGACTGACGTTTCGCATGCTAGTCAACATATATTTTCAAAAGTATAACCGTTAAAACGTTTTGAAAAGCTATTTATACTGTAACAATGTGGGTCTCGAGCCTAGACAGAAAACATCTGCAATGCATTTCAAACGGAAACTGTCTGTGAATTGGCCACCATAAAGAGATTCGGGAGCTGACGTTTCTAGCGTTAGCCCTTCGTCGGAGCGAATCGACAGACGCATACATGACGCCAACACCTGCTGAGCTAACGCTATAAAGCATTTAATGAACTGTCTGCCTCAATTTCGCCTGTAAAGACAAACCATTTTTGCGAGAAATTTGCCAACTGACAAATTTAAGTACATGGCAACGTACGTCTACTAGATTTATAGCGTCCCTGCAAACAGGTAGTAGCATGATATGGCAAAGACTAGTATCTCTAGCTGCAGGTCACACATTCTCTTCCGTACTGAAAACGATTAAAGCTCAACGGGTGTTGGCGTCATGTATGCGTCTGTACTCTTTATTTTTATACAAATTAGCCAGTGAGCGTGAGATAAATTTTACAGTTAGTATAATATATCTATCTAACTAAAACTGTTTGATTAAGTATCTAAAGACCATGCGAAGGGAATCCGAAACATAAGTAAATCTAAGCTGGTACAAAGTTGTATCCGTAGTAGAGGTTTGGCAGCTCGTGTGGCCGCCAAGCGGAGCACCCAGCATACCACCATAGCTTTCGGAACGCGTGAATTTCGTCTTTTGTGGTAACCATGGCATCACTGATATTAAAAGTGATGAAGTCCTAAACAAGAACAAGAACAAGAACAATCCAACTCCCCCCAAAAAGACGTTATTGCTTCATTAGCTCATACAGGTCCCCATAGCAATCATCTTACAATGCCTCTAAAAATCTTATGTGAATCGTTTCTACTCTTTTGTTGACGTCAAAGTTATTTTTCGAAACACCGGACGCATCAAATCCTTCTCCAAAGTCTTTTAGAAAGCTAGTTGCTGGGACTGCAATGATTTTTCCATTGGGAAAACGAAACGAAGACTTCATGACCAGAAAACGGAACCTTTCAACGTCCTTTCGAAACGTGATCAATCTTCTGCTATTGCATTCTCTTCCCCAGAGGCTGCGCTCTTTTTCGGTCAGCACCGAGAATTGCGACCTCTGGAAAGGTCTAACATCGAAGCCAGCGATTCAAGGACTCCTCGTGACTCTACGCATGCTCATAGTTAAGTCTGATAAATCTGATTGGCTAAGTACGAAATGAATTCTCTGTGCATGCTCAAAAAATCAGACCCGGCCAGAGGTCCATATTCTTGGTGCTGACCAAAAAAGCGCGGGCTCTGGGGACGAGAATGCTGCTATTACTGATCACGTTAAAACGACTGGTAACAACATCAAATGGGACCATTTTGAGATTTTGGCATTGTAAGGTTAATGAGATCTTGTTTATTCAGGAGTTGCAGCCAGCATTGAATGTCAATGTGAGCAGTGGAAAGCTTTTAAGTAAGGTCTTTTTACTGTGTCACTTCACAGACAGTTTCCGTTTGAAATGCATTGCAGATGTTTTCTGTCTAGGCTCGAGACCCACATTGTTACAGTATAAATAGCTTTTCAAAACGTTTTAACGGTTATACTTTTGAAAATATATGTTGACTAGCATGCGAAACGTCAGTCAAGTTCATAGAACGCATGTTTTTACGGGTCGGTACAAAACATGGACCCCTCAATGTGGACCCCCTACTGGACCCCCTACTGGACCCCCTACTGGATCCCCTACTGGACCCCTTACAGGACCCCGTACCGAACCCTTCTGAACCCCCGTATTTTTCTTCCAGAAAACACGGGCTCCTTATTTAAATAATTAAACTAAGAACATAACACGACGAAGTCTATGAATTCATGCAGTTGTGTATCGACCCTTTGTTTACTGAAAATGTTTATCATCGCTGTTTGTTTTATATTTTAATCAAGCTCTAATGGTCGAAGACCAAGAGTTTAAAATGTGTATATCATGGCATCGGTTTATTGATTTTTTTTCTACAAAGAAACCATTTGTATTCGTGCCAACGCATAGCCAGCTAAGAGGAACAGGTGGCTTTGGAAATAAGAATACACATTTATTAGATCTCACTGTCAATTGGACAATCATTTTCGGCTTCCGATATTCGTCATTTAAAACAGATCAACTTTGTTATTCATAATATAACATCACCAGAGGCCTGATCCATCAGACACAGCCAAACATGAGTTGGGCAATGATGTTTTCGTTTCTCCTTACAGTCTTGGGGGTGAATGGAGATTGTTTAGCAGGAAAATGTCAAAGAATCTCCCTCGACGTGTACCGAGATGCCGTACAAGACTCAGAGTTCGTTGGCCATGTATTTCACAATTCTGTCACGTTAAACCCAATTCAGTGCTACATGAACTGCATGCAGGACTGTCGGTGTTTGTCTTTGAACTACAAGGAAAACAACGACCATAAATACTGCGAGTTGAATGAAGGAAATCACTTTACCAACAAAAGCTCTCTCAAACACTCTCCTGGATCACGTTATTACATCCTAGGAAGGGATCGCGGCTCGGAGGTAATGTAAAGTTCTTTGCTATTTACGTACTTGTATTGAACTAAAAACATCATATTCCCTTGCTGTTTGATAATTGCAAATCTTTAATCGAAAAAAAGGATGCACGAACGTCACTAGCTATTTAAATATATACTATGTTTCCTAACAGCAGACTCTTACGGATAAATTCATTACCTTTTAGCACCAAGCAGAAAATTTGAGAAACGAGAAACTGCAAGGGCCCGCATACGATAAACAATTAACGCTGCCAACATAGGATCTACAAGAGCTCTAATTAATAAGTAAAAAAAAAAATGCAAAGACGGTAGCCGGACTGCAAGGCTGATACTACTTGAAAGACTTTTTGAGACACCAAACAAGACAAGAACCGACAAAGCAGGATCGCAACAGTGGACAGCTGTTTCCACCTTCTTGGTGGATGTTCTTTCAAAGCGAGAAAATTTCGTAATTGAGAAAACATTTTCGAAGATATCTCTAAAATCATTTTTACTAGGCGATATTGAAATACTTAAATTTTGCAGCGCTTAGTTGCACTGCTAATGAATTTTCAATAACCTATGATGACATTTTGGAAAACGGTCTCCTCACCTACAAATGCTAACAGTAATATACAAGCAACTCTGATTGGCTAAGAACATGTCAATTTGAGAAAGTTCATTTAATATGACAAGGGGGGGGGGGGTGAAGAAATTGAGGGGGGGGCTCCGAAAATTTTTACACGCTCGAAGAGGGGTTCTGAAAAAATTGTTGAACTAGGAGAGGGGCTCTGAAATTTTTACTACCAAAGGGGGGGAGGGGCTTCTAAAAAATTGGACCGCTAGCGAGGGGGGCTGCTAAAATTTTAAGCTTCGAGTTTCAAAATCTTCATTTCCCCCCCCCCCCCCACCCCCTCGTCATATTAAATGAACTTTCCCTTAATCCCAAATAAGAGCCACTCGGCATCAGTTCAAATCGGTGAAATATATTGAAATGGTTGACAGCCCGGACAAAATTGAGGTCGGACAGGCAGTACAATTACAAAGCTCACAAAAGTACGAAACTAGTTATCGCGAAATGTGTATAAAACGGAATAAACACAAAAGCCTTGAGGAAAAAAAAAACATAAACTTGAATAAGTTTGAAGCGAAATATGCCAACGCCAGTCACCACGGCGCTGCATAATCCCAGTTGAAAAATAATTCATTACTCCGAAGCAGCTGTCACATCATACTTTTGAGGACAAAAGGTGCAAGCATTATATTCTACTTTTGCGAAAGAAAAAGGCATAGGAACTCTTAGAGATTAGGTAAGATCGTTCACCAACAAAGTGCACCAAGAGCTGTAAGAGGCAAATCTAACCTGTACAAGTGCAATGAGGAAGCTAGAGTGTGAAGTGAGAAACAAAATTAAAACACATTAAAGCTAAAACCTAAACGAAATAAATTACAAAAACTACAAAACAATGGAGCCCGTGTTTTCACCTATCCAAACTATGACTTCTTGGCTGATAAAATCGAACAAGCCAGCAGCAAATTCAAAGACCTACGATATTTTACAACTCTCTGTAAGGGTTTCCGAAAGAATATCTAAGTCCTAAATTCGACAAGCGAGTGACCGCATGTAATCCAAGGGACTCTGAGAATAAAGTCAATTACTGCGCACAAACTATGCTATCAAAATAGCTTTAGCCATAGTGGCGCTATTCTTTGGAACAGTCTTCCTTGTGACGTAAGGGAAGCAGAGTCCCTGAGGCAGTTTAAACGCCTACTCAAAAGAGATGTATAAGGCACGGCATTCGTGGAAAGCAGCCGTTACCATGTTACCATAGCAACAGCATTTCGATGTCTTGACAGTTTAGCTGACGTATGTGCCGTTGTCGTGGTGAGGGTGCCTTGGTACCATAAATGGCTATAAACAGGAAAATTTAGTCATGCAAAAGGCACATAAAATTCAGTCATGTAAAAAACACAGAAAATGTAGTCATGAGAAAGGCAAAGATCTAAAAATGTTTTGTCTTGGTGATTGTTTGGTATATTTGTGAGATGAAGTTTTGATGGTCCTTTTTCTCCACCAGAAGCACGACGGTGTCGCGTCCTGTGTTGGTGACATCATGTGCATCAATGGCTGCTGCAGGAACAATCCGTGTCTGAATGGAGGAACCTGCAATGAGATCTGTGAGCCCACCAGCGTTCGATACAACTGTTCTTGTCCGGAACCGTTTGTTGGAAAACACTGCGAGGTTCAGCCGAGAAGTTGTCAAGACTACAAAGCAGCTGGGGTGGACAAGTCTGGAATGTACAAAATTATCGACAATACCAATCTAACCCTTCAAGTGTTCTGTGATTTTAATTCGGAGCCTGGGTTTGCGTGGAATTTGGTCGAATCGTTTAGTTTGTCCAACAAGCACTTTTTTGAGGTAAATATCCTAAATGAATTAGAAGAGAATCTTCTGCCTCATTTAATACTTAAAACTTGAGGGCCTCTGTGCAAAAACGTTACTGTACAGAGGTAACACGCAAAGAATTGTTTCAAAGAAAATCGTGAGTCAGTCAGTCCCCAAACCTGAACTTCTCAGATAATGAGCATCACGTCATAAGTCACAAAAAACATTTAGTCAAAAAACCAGTATATTTAGTTTTCTCATGGTTAAGCAACTATTTCAATTTCGATTGTTTTTTACTAATGTTTGGTGATGTCGATGAAATAAGCCGGTAAGCAATTAAAACAATTGCAAGAAAACTTGAGGATTCTTAAAAAAACGTGAACATTTAATTTAAGAGCAATTCTCCAAGAAAGTGAAGCAAAGTTGGAAATGAAAAAATTAACCCCCCCCCCCCCTCAATTTTTGTGTGGAGGTAGGTTACCTGGGGGGATAAACAAAAACAACCATATTTGGATCGGAGGATGCATCGTTGCTATGGTAATCTCACTTGATCGCGTCAGCCAGAAGTCTATGTTTTGACCAAAAAATTCACTCTCAAGAAGTAAAAATAAACGAGTCTGGTTCTCAGCTGCATGTGAGCCAATTCAAATGAAATTCACACAGATGATAGTGCCACTCTCCCAGTTTATAAAATTGGCCGTTAAAATATTTTGGGTTTTATAGACAAGAAGAAAATGCTCGTTTTACTATGTCCCCTGTCAGCCATTTTGACAAGCAGGAAAAACAAGCACAACCATATTCGTAATTTCTCTGAAAGTACTCTTTCCACATGAACCAAATTAGCAACAGAGCTTAAATAGATATTGAAGTTTATAAAAATCATAAGATCTATTTGGGGAAAATTATATTCTGGCAATGGTTGCTGGAGACATCTGGGGAAAATTGCAAAAAATTCCAAAATTGGCAATTTTGAGGGCTCTAGTATTTGGTTCAAACAGGCTTTAGAGAGAGAAAATCAGCTTCAAAAGTATCTTTTATCATCTTGCCTGTTACCTGCATTTAGTTAATAAGGTCTTGGCCAACGAATTTGATGAAATATAAATTCATACAAAACCTACCTTGAAGGTTTTTGGGAATTTCTTCAGGATACTTTCGTCGCGTGGTTGCTCCAGTGTCTCTCCTTCGCTCGCTCCATTTTCTTGACCAAATCTAGCGCAGACTCCAATCTAACGGTTACTCCAATCGAATATCCAGATTGCCGTGTTTCAGACCAGAGATGATGAGACAAGTAGCCCGCCTACACTTGACAAAGAATAGTTGACAAGGTCAAAACATGGTCGTAAAGCGGCCTTCACACGGCAAACTAAAGTTGGCAAACTCGTGTTGGCAAACTCAAGTTGATGTGTGTGAACAGCACAAAAACAGTCGGCAAACAAGTTGGCAAACTGTTGGCGACAAATAGAACTTGTCTCTATTCTCGCCAACTTTTTCGCCCACTTTTTCGTGTTGGTAAAACTACTATACCACGCTCATAGGGACGGTAACCAATCAGGAGCCGAGAAAGACAATAGGCTATTGTTTCGAGAACAATAGACTATTGTTTTCCAAATTCAAGATGGCGTCTTGAAAAATCGGACCAATCAGGAGGTGAATTAAGAATTCAAGATGGCGGTGCACATGAAAGTCGGCCATGTTGGAAAACAGCCCACCAGCCTCAACGGAGGACTGAAATCGGTCTCACAGATTTCCATGGCGACACAAATCACGCCAGGGTTTTCGCAAAAATGTCACGCAACTTCAAAATCCACGTGACTTTGATAAATAGGAGTTTGTTTTGGGCGAGAAAATTGCAAACCGGACGCGAAGGCCTGGGATCAGTCTTTTCATATTTTTCCCCTCGGACTCGAGAATCAATCTACACACATGTAAATCAAATGTGAAACAATTGTATTTATTAAAAAATCCTAATTCTTTACAAGAGATACCTGTGTCCAATTTGCAAACAACGTGTGTGCGTGCTGACGAAGGAAGATGAATGTTATTTTCTAAGTATAAAATAATATTATCATTGATCATTGCTTTTATGATATTTGGTGGCTCCTAAAGGAGCCGTTTTTTGATTTATGGTCACCTACTGCTCCAGAAGTTCGTCTATCCCATTCATGAGGAGCGAGATCGTCTCGTCTTGCTCGGCAACTCTTTTACGGAATTTTAGCTACCTGGAATGTTTTATACATCTGTCAGGCACTCTTGCCATGAAGTTTTGGTCCAGGAACACTCGTAAAGATTTTTTCCTTTCGGGACGATATGGTGAATGATCTTTCGGCAGCGTGTCGACCAACGTGTTGTGCGGAAGAGAGAGATCTCTTTCTACTTCCAAAAGCGCTTGTGAAATTGAAGCTTCGAGTTGTTTATCGTACTCCATCGTGAGTTGTGATACTCGGAAATAAAAATGCTGAAGAATTTATACCCTTCAGCGCTTACGCTGCGCTTAATCAATTTGCCGCTTGTTTTGTTGCCGCGCGCTTAAATGTCCCTTTAGCTATTCAAAATACCGCGCGCTTTGTTGTATAATGGATTAAGTGTACCCCTCATCCCTCGAAGTGTGCCGGTGAGACGGAAAAAATTCTCATAACTTCTATTCTTGTTGATTCGCCGGAGCTTCAAAGGCAGGAATCGATTTTTGCTTATCGTTTTACGCTTGTAAATGCGGATCGGACCATTTTTACGCAGCGCTTAATCAAATTGCCGTGCACTTTGTTTTCTCTATGGCTATTCAAAATACCGCGCGCTTTCTTGTATAAAGGATTAAGTGTACCCCTTATCCTTCGAAGTGTGCCGGTGAGGCTGAAAAAATTCCTATGGTTTATTTTTGTTGATTCGCCGGAGTTTAAAAATGCAAGGAATCGATTTTTCTAATTCTCGAATCGTTTTATGCTTGTAAATGCGGATCGGACCATTTTTTACGCAGCGCTTAATCAAATTGCCGTGCACTTTAATTTTTCCACTGCTATTCAAAATACCGCGCGCTTTGTTGTATAATGGATTAAGTGTACCCCTCATCCCTCGAAGTGTGCCGGTGAGACGGAAAAAATTCTCATAACTTCTATTCTTGTTGATTCGCCGGAGCTTCAAAGGCAGGAATCGATTTTTGCTTATCGTTTTACGCTTGTAAATGCGGATCGGACCATTTTTACGCAGCGCTTAATCAAATTGCCGTGCACTTTGTTTTCTCTATGGCTATTCAAAATACCGCGCGCTTTCTTGTATAAAGGATTAAGTGTACCCCTTATCCTTCGAAGTGTGCCGGTGAGGCTGAAAAAATTCCTATGGTTTATTTTTGTTGATTCGCCGGAGTTTAAAAATGCAAGGAATCGATTTTTCTAATTCTCGAATCGTTTTATGCTTGTAAATGCGGATCGGACCATTTTTTACGCAGCGCTTAATCAAATTGCCGTGCACTTTAATTTTTCCACTGCTATTCAAAATACCGCGCGCTTTGTTGTATAATTGATTAAGTGTACCCCTTATCCCTCGAAGTGTGCCGGTGAGACTGAAAAAATTCTTATAACTTTTATTCTTGTTGATTCGCAGAATTTTAAAAGGCACGAATCGACTTTTTGCTTATCGTTTTACGCTTGTAAATGCGGATCGGAACATTTTTTACGCAGCGCTTAACCAAATTGCTGTGCACTTTAATTTTTCCACTGCTATTCAAAATACCGCGCGCTTTGAAAACATTAATGAATCGATTGTACCTACCACCCCAGGTCGGCAGTTTGAACATATTAAAAGACTCATTAAGCATTCTTTGAACCATATTCTAATCAGAAGTTATAAAACTCGTTGTCGAGCGAAAGACATTCAAACCGTCCATCGACAAGCTAAGTCATGCCAAGCAGTGCGGAGAAATCTAGGGAGAGGGTAAAGTGGTGGAAGAAAGAAAATCCACAGAAGTACAAAGAACAGAAAAAAAGATACAAGAAGAAAAACGCCAACGCTAACTACGAGCGGGTGAAAACCTGGCGACGAAAAAATCCAGAGAAGCACTTATTACAAAAACAACGGGAGAGATGTGCCAAACAGCGGAAAGCAACAGAGCAGCAGCAGCATGATTCGTCATTGGTTGACTTTCAGTGCACGGATGAGACGGAGATAATTGTAAACATCTTCATGACAAGCGTCGACCACGAGCAACCGTTAAAGGTCATAAACTTTGACTGTGATGAGGCAATAGCCTCAGAGCAACAGATGCAGGATGCAGTAGCTGAATTTGATTTGTCTCTGCTTGACATGTAAAGGCTATGAAAACAAAAACGGCTCCTTTAGGAGCCACCAACTATCGTAAAAGCAATGATCAACAGTATTCTAAGGCCGAAACTAATCTGGTTTGTGATCGGTGGTTTCTTTCCCGACTCTTTAAAATCCTTCACTATTGGCAGTCACATTGATTCTCAGAAAAACAAGACGCATGTCTGCGTAACTCGGGCTCTTTTAGAACAACAAGACACTTTCATGTCGTTATAACCTCATTCCTTGTAAACTAGCAAAGTTGTGACCTTAAGGCGCGAGTTGACTCTGTGAACATTTTGGAATCCCAGAGATTTATTTTGTTTTGTTTTTTCAAACCATTGGCGCCTGCACCACCCTAACTCTTTTCAAATATTTCAGAGCAAGCTTAAGCATGAAAATAAACCATACACGCAGTATTCATGACGCTGCCTATTTAAAGTTGAATAATGGAAAGGAAAGAACTCAACTTGATGTGTAAAACTGATAAGAAAATAAGAAAGTATAATCTAATTTTTCTCTGCGGCGCAACAAAAACGACAATTGATTGACTTCGGAGGACAAAACAAATACAACAAAATTTCAATTCTTTACTATAACAGATAACAATCGAGAAAACACCAGAAAATAAAAGCGAAAAACGCCAATTTAAATACATGATTTCAGATTTTTTTTTCTCCCCGGACGACGAAATAATACAGTGCAGCGAAAGAAAGATGTAAGTTGTAAGTCAACAAACCAATTATTTTGAGATAAATCGCATGTCATCACAGGTGAACGATAATCTACCGTTGGCGATTGCGTTACAATTTTAACCGTTTATAAGACAGTGCGTAAGAATGCTTCGAAAATTGTTCTAAATGATAAGTGTAGAAAGAGCCGCCTGTGAAAAACAAACTGCGGAGACCACCGTAAATTAAATACACACAAATCCAACATGTTAAAATACTGATGTCTGTTTCGTTGTGTTTTCGCGGCAGTTAAAGGAACGAAAACTCTTCACCTAAGCATTTATTTGTGTCACGAAGAAGTATCATTCTCATCCCCAGAGGCTGCGCATGTCAATGAAATTCGGGGCATTTGAGCCCGCGGATTTAGCAGTGGCAATTTGCTAAAAAATAAACAAAATGGCGGTCGCGAAAAGAAAGCATTCGGCGGTCGAAAATAAATTTGATGCAGTCACTTGTAAGAGCTCTAGGTAAGAGATATTATCTACTACCTGCTTTAGCTCTCTCCATTTCAACAATGCGTTGTGCGGTATTTGTAAACCTAGATACATTCCGACTCTCTGTATGGGGCAAGGACGAAAAATGTTTAGTTGAAATTTCGTTTTCAACTCTTCTCGCCGCGTATGTAAGTTTCAGACATGGCTATACATAAAGTTCCTCGAAAATGGTAATATCCGCTGGGAAAAAACAATGACTTTGGGCTCATATATGGCTAAGAAGAAGAAAAGGTGAAGCATACACAAAGTAATTTGTGTTTAGTGGTGAAACCGCTGATTTCAAATATCGTATTAACATAAAAGTAGAGAAAAATATCTCCCAAATGATGTCTTTTGGAGCATAGACTGCCAAAATATCGTAGTTCAAAGATAGCGAATTTTGACATTTTTACCATGGATTACCATGCGATGTTCACCGAAGGCAATTTCTTCGTGGTTTTCTAAAGTAAAAAGGAAACATCGAAATTAGCCGTATGGAACTGTGAGACACAAGGTGAGTTATTTTACCATCCTGTACACACATTTTTACGTTCGCCTTCGGTTTGATGATTATCATTGATTATAAAACTATGAGTTTTGATTCTGTAGATAATTCTTCCTCTGCACCCTGTAAATGTTTTGAGTGAAAACATCTTGCAGAAAAACCTTCGAAAGGAAACATGAAATTTTTATGTCTCCACTTTCATTTGTGCACGATGTGTTTTATGTCTGGCATGCACATTTTTACATTTGCTAATTCTTCAAGAAATATTCTATTAAATATCTCATTCTTCATACATTTCGTTGCTGCAAGGTTAAAAATACTGCTGGATTTTACATCCGTAGACTCAAATGTCACTGATCTCCGGCGATGAACGTGCTTACAGTAAAGAAAATGTGAATGAATTAAAATAGTTACGGGAAAGAAAATGTGAATAAATTAGAGTACATACGGTTATGCATCCACAGTCACCTCTCTTAAGGAGAGCATTAAACCAATCTAAAGCAGGGGCACCCCTACCTGTTTATACACAAACACACAAACAATATTGGTTGAAAAGATGTTTAATCATTTTTCATAATCTTTTGTAACACTTATAAAGCAGTGACATTCAATTAACGGTTAACAATGAAAACTTGTGTTCCCGTTCTTCAAGAGTTCCATTTCTCTCCATACTGATTCTACCTCTGGAAGTCTCTTTGCTGAGGTATAAACAACTCTTGGGGTTTTGGATACTTTTCTTGGATTCTGCCCCCTTCCAACCAAGCTTTGGTTTTGCCTCGGGGTTCTTGATCCACCCACTGAAAGAAATTGCACCAACGCTTAGGGCACTTTAGGAATAATCTCCCTGGATTCTTCTCTGACTGGGACATGGACATGATCAATGGACGATGGCAGTAACACTCCATGATGTGTACTGGTTTGGACAGAAAGACAGAAAGAAGTTGTGGAGTCTATGTTTGGCTGAGTCTAAGTAATACTCTGCATTGTCTACTCCACAGCTGACATAACAATTTCGGACGGGGCACTTGAAATACTCCCAATAACCGTACTGAGTGTTGGTCTCTTTCTTTTGTAAAGTATCGTTCAGATGCACAGGGCAAGAGTACAGCATCTCTGTGCTCCCTTGGGGCGGTGGTGACGGATTCATGAAAGGTGCTGTAGAGGTTTGAGGAGTACTAGGCAGTAGGGGATGCCATTGCTGTGCGAGCTCATCCAGAAAGGCGTCAGGGTCAAAGATCTCTCCTTCCTCCATGACTTGCACTTCCACTATTCCCCCATTTTCTACAATCGGGGGACTTCATGAAATGTCTTTCCCTCCCATTCTTGCTTGATCTTCTTGGCCTTTGGTTTCTTTTCTGCTTTCTTTTTCTTGACTGGCCTCTTTCTCTTTTTGGTGGAAATCGGATAAGTGGCGGGTGAATTGTAATCTATTATGCAAGTGGATTTCTCCTCTGAACTTTGGTCAGGTAACTTGTATCTGGTGGGTGATTCTGGCTGTATTTGCTCCATTTTTCTTCAAATGCTCAGACCAAACACTTGTTTGCGAGTGACGAGAATGAACGGGTGACAGACTTATATGCTGTAAGATGAACCAATCAGCATCCAGTGGTGACCTGACCAATCACATCACTTTGTGACCAAATAAGGAAAACACTGATCTCGAATCTGACGCAATAAATCGTGATCCCATGAGGTCAAAATGGAAACACCAATCAGCGTCCTTCCCTTGTCCACATAAATATCACATGGCTGTATTTTTAGTGCAATCAGTACTCTTCATTGTTGGTCATGTGATTTGACTTGTAGCCATAAATAGGAAGATTGCTCAATAAAATCTTTCATTGGACTCATCATGTTTAGGTGTGATTATTGGTCTAGTCGCGAGTATTGGTCGAGGTTAGGCGAAAGATGTGAGCAAATCGTTAACAAATATGGAAAGGATATAGTCCTTCCTACAGAGCCCCATAACGATCCCCTCGAAGTCTTTAAAGACACTGACGTACATAAGAACGTGTTTCGTTTCGTGGTCTTTATCTTGTGGTTGAAATGACAACCGAATTCATTCGAGTGGTTTCTGACCATTTGTGAACGTTACCCAGACCTCTGGAGGCAATGTCTTTACAGAATGGCAACACTATGAAGAATAAAAAGAAAAAGAAGAAGGCTTATGCGACTCTGTTGACAACCTATCGAGATCCGACCGCACCTGGTAGTTTGGGGGGCGTGGCTCGTTTTGCACGAGCACAAAAATTACCCATCGGAAAAGTACGAAAGACATTGGAGCGTGATTTGGGTTATACCTTACACAAACCTCGAAGAAGACATTTTCCTACCCTCCCCGTGATGGTGTTTGGTATCGACGACCAATGGGCGGCAGATGTCATCGAAGTGATCAATATTGCCAAATCCAATCGCGGTTACAGGTATCTATTGACAGTGATCGACATGTTTTCCAAGCACGCCTGGGTGGAACCTGTAAAGTCCAAGACAGGACAAGACGTGACGACTGCTTTCGAGAAGATTTTGAAACGAAGTCAAGGTAGCCAACCACAGAATCTTCAAACGGATGGAGGGAAAGAATTTTACAATAAACATTTCCAAGCCTTGATGAAACAGAAAAACATTCATCATTTCTCCACCAACGGGGATACCAAAGCCAGCGTCGTGGAGAGATTCAACCGCACCTTGAAAGAAAGATTGTATCGTTATTTTACCATCAAGAATACATTGACATTCTTACCCGTGTTGCAAGATTTGGTCTTGGGTTACAATCGATCGTATCATAGCAGCATCAAGATGGCCCCTGACAAAGTGAGTGCAAGTAATCAAGAAGAAGTGTGGAATAATTTGTATGCCAAGCGTTTGAATGCCAAGCGTCTCAAGCCAAAGTTTAAAGTAAATGATCGTGTGAGACTCAATAAGAAGTTTAGAACCTTTAAGAAAGGCTACCTACCGGGCTGGACGGAAGAAGTGTTTGTAGTATCCAGAGTCGTCCCTGGAAGTGTGGTCACTTATAAAATCAAAGAGATGGATGACACACCTTTGGAAGGAACCTTTTATTCTCAAGACTTACAGAAAGTCACCGTATCAGATGACGATTTGTATCGCGTGGAAAAAGTGTTGAAACGAAAAGGAAATAAATTGCTTGTACGCTGGAAAGGTTGGCCAGATAAATACGACAGTTGGATTGACAAGAAGGACGTAAAAAAGCTTTGAGGATGACTGAAGAGTTTTACATCACCTTGCCTAGTCACAGTAATCGCACAGAATTTCCGCAGAACCAAAGCAATCATTTCAAGATTCGATTACCACACCCCATCAGGTTGCAAGGATCGAGTTGGAAAGTGGGATTGATTAGCATCACGTTACCAGATGTGAAAGTTCATCTCCCTAAATTGGTTGACGGTAACGAAATCCTGTTCACCATGGATTGGATCATGAAATACCCTTCTGGGGGGTTGAAGTTTGGTAGAGCCCACTACGATCCGAACGATCTCCGAGCCGTGGTAGAGTACATTGATGGGGTTGGCTTCATGAAAAGTATGGTGACATTTTTTGAGCAGCGGCGCATCTTGAACTACAATGGACCCCATCTTGGTAGCAGCTACACAGCATCCAATGGGAAGAGAATGTACGTGAAATTTCGTTGGGATGGAGACGATCTGTTGACTGATAACCAAGCTACACATGTACGTTCCATTTACTCACCCGCATTGAAGATCAATAAAATGTTGCCCTTAAAGATGGGATGGTTGAAAGAGAGAAGCCCTGGAAATTATGACTTGGGACCCAATTTACGTCAAGAGTTTTTTTACGGACACTGTTCCCAATTTAGAAACGATGACGCACGATCTGAAAAACGACAGGGATGAGCCTTTGTTTTGGTTGTTAGAAGATGACCTTTTTCATCAGAGTGTCACCTGTGATTGGCGCTTCACGAATCTCAACAAAGCCTTTCAAAACGTGGTGGGTTCGACATCACGTTCCTTGTTTGTCTACTCTGATGTGGGTGGAAGTGCAGTGGTTGGAAATCAAGTTACAGATCTATTGCGAGAGGTTAACTATCGACGGACAGGGAATGGAAGTCATTATTTCGAACCGCTCCACATTCAATATATTCCATTGCGCAAGGACGTTGTGCACATTATTGAGACGCAAGTGTCAGAGACCACAGGGGAGCTGCCTGAATTTGGCGAAGGAAACACGATTCTCACCCTTCACTTCAAACGAGCATGAAAGGTGGAAGTTTAACACGATTCAGACCGGACCCGCAAGATGGAGGTGGCTTTGTTCAAGAACTGTTCAAAGCGAGTGTTAAGGGAGGTCTGAGAGGGTTAAAAAGCGGTCGCGGCGTTCGAGATCGCATTCGAAAGGCAAAAGAGGGTGCAACACGGAGCGCTAAACAAGCAGTGAAACGTAAAGCTTACGAAGTCCTAGATAGAAACATCAAGCAAAAATTCAACGACATCTTTGGTGACTAATGAATCCCATCTACTCCAGAAGCTCGCGACTCATCGAATCTAGAAAAGGGCTGTCAACGTCATACTGTGAAGGGTACTCAAAAGCCTCCAAACGTTGCCGAAAGGTACAAAAAGGCGGGTGGATTGGCCCTGAAGTCAGTAAACCTATTGGCTACGACTGGGATCACATCTTAGCGAGAAGACAAAGGAGAAGAAGAAGAAAATGACCGATACCTTGATAGACGGGGGGCCGTTACATCCGGGTTCAAAATCAGTCATGAATCCTCAACTGAGCCTGTTCAACGTTCCACCCACTGATCTTAGCATGTCCAGTTATCGTATCGTACCCATTCAGACCTACACGACAGGCATAAACCCCGTAGAACTCCAAGTGGATCCTCAAGAAGATTACGTGGACCTCAGCCGAAGTTTCTTCGAGATTGAGCTGGCGCTCAAACTGGCCAATGGCGATAACGTGCTGGAGGCCACGAGACTCTGGCCCACGAACAATTTGGCCCACACTCTGTTCAAACAGATCAGTGTGAGACTCAATGGTACCTTGATCAGCCCTCAAACTGATAACTATCATTATAAAGCATACCTGGAAACATTGCTCAACTACAACAGAGATGATGGAGAAACCGTGCTAAAACCTCAAGGTTGGTACAATGCCCTGGACCTTCCAACAGAGTTGACCGCAAACAACACAGACACAGACGGAGATGGACACGAGGCTTTCCAAGCATTGTCCTCCAACCAACAAGCTTCAGTGAAACTCATGAAAGCAGAACAAAGCAATTACACGGATGGAAAGCGACACGTGCTAAGGTTCACACCCCACATTGAGGTGTTCCACTTGAACAAATTATTGGTACCTGGTGTGCAGATTGGAATCCAGATGTATTTCAATTCTCCCAATTTGTTCTTGAATGGTGTGAATGTAGCTGGAAGATTGACGCACGAAAATGTCAAAGTAAGAATGCACCTGTGCCAAGTAAGGCTCAACCCCAGCGTCTACCGAGAGTTGATGACGAAAATGAACATCAACAGAAGTATAGTGGCTTACCCGACCGTGAGAAGTGAAATTAGGACCTTCAACATGCAAGGGAACCAGCAAAGATACGAGTGCAACAATTTATTTCAAGGCCGAATTCCTAACAGAGTCATCGTTGGGCTCGTGCATTCAGATGCCTTCAATGGTAATGTGGCACGTGACCCATTCTGTTTTCAAAAGTTTGGTGTGAGTAACATCAGGCAACTGGTCAGAGGAGAAGAGTACCCTTACGAGACGTTGGAACTAGTGCACAACAACAGTACTCAAGATCTGAGAGGTTACTATCGGTTCTTACAAGCCACAGGATGTTTGTGCAAGCATCAGGGAAACATGATGAGAAGTGAAGACTGGGGTCAAGGCAAGAACTGCACACTGTTTGTATTTGACAACGCAGCCAACGGATGTTTGGACAGTCCAGTGCTGTCTCCCAAACAGTCAAGAGAGTTACAGATTGTGCTGAACTTCGATGCACCACCAGGTAACAACATCACTGTCATCCTGTACGGAGAGTTTGAGAACCTCTTGGAAATAAACAAGAACAAAGCCGTGTTGTACGACATTTACCAACGCTAATGGAGAAAGTACCTCTGAATAACGTGCAACTGGATCATTTGGCGACAGCGGATGCCATCTTGAAACCCTACTTTTATGGCACGGTGGCTTGCGATCGATTACCAAGTCATCCGGTCAAGAAAGAACCTCGTGGATACATTGTGAACACAGATCCGCACTACAGAGCGGGCCGACACTGGCTGGCGCTTTGGACCCATAGTGGGAATGTTTGCGAGGTGATGGACAGCTATGCCCTACCTTTGGAGTCTTACGAGACAACAGAACCCCTGCAAGACTGGTTAAAAAGCCAATGGAAATATGTCATTTACAACGAACAGTCTCTGCAATCGATTTACAGTAAAAGTTGTGGCGATTACGCCTTGTTCTATTTAAAAGACAGAGCGAGAGGTCAAAGCATGAACGAGTTCTTGAGACGTTTCTCAAAACATGATTATGTAAACAATGATCACAAAGTAGGTCAGATGCTAAAGACGTTGATCGAGAAAGAGTTAGAATGGAATCAAGTGTGTAAAATGAAACATCACCAAGACACTTTTCGTTGCGGTGTAAGGCATTTAGTGTAATGATTGTTGGTTTGACAATAAAATATGGTTGAAAACATGTTCTGTGTATTGATCTTGTAGTACAATGGTTAGTATCCTCTGGAGATCGGAGATCTTTTTCTTTCCTTGTGGTATCAAAAGCCGCATACCCTTGCACCTTTGGTCATTTGGACTCATGGAACGACGGGAGGCTTTTCGATTTCACACCCCTTCCAGTCTATTGGTGGTGGGTCCTTCAGGGTGTGGCAAGACGGTGTTTACCACCAACCTTTTAATGAACAATCTCGAATTATTTCATACCAGACCCTCCCAAATACATTATTGCTATGGGGTGTGGCAAGATGGGTTTCAACTTATGAAAGAACAGGGGGTCAAGTTTCACGAAGGCGTTCCTGACACAGATCAATTGAAAACGTGGTTTCCTAAAGGCGGACTCCTCGTGTTGGACGATCTTATGGCTGAAGGAGGGAACGATAAGCGGGTGTTGGATCTGTTCACTAAACATTCTCATCATCAGAACGTCACCGTGGTTTACTTATGCCAAGACATGAGG
>JAHPZR010044156.1:7500-13318 GCA_019787425.1 Platygyra sinensis
GTGACACCAATACTCAAGGTAGTCAGGAATGTGTTCCAAACTTTTCATTAACAATAGATGGTTTGATATGAGTTCTGATATCAAATGATTGTGCATGCATAACCTATCAATTATATACTAAGGTCACGTTCGTTTGGGATATTCCGGAATAAGAATATATTCCGGAATATATTCCGGAATATATTCCGGAATATATTCCGGAATATATTCCGGAATATATTCCGGCTATTCTGCTCCTGGTAGTAGATTATAGCCGGAATGGAAATGCAGGTATTCTGGAATGAGAATAGCTCCCAAACAAATGCTAACTCGCATTATTCCAGTTATTCTTATTCCGGATTGATCCCAAACGAACGCACCCTAAGTGACTGCCTGCCAAAATCAAGCCAGCAATCACCTCTTTCTTGGCTGGCAGTTTTTACTGGCAGCTGGAGCTTTGCAAGAACCCTGTTTTTGAGCTAGATGTTGACACTTAGATTGTGAGCAGCCTCTCTTTTGCTTGGAAATCCATAAGAAGAATGCAAAACAAGTGAGCAGCTTTCAGCATGACTGCAAAAGTGACATCTGCTTGTGGCTTGTGGCTTGTGGATTCATGTGTCATGCTTACATGCTCATTGCACTCATGACACTCACTTGTGATGCATTTTACTTTGTGTTCTTCCCATGGAATTTCGAGCAAAAGAGAGACCCTTCACACCTTGTTGATACAAAGTCCACTTCCACCCAATCTCCACCCCCAATTATCAATACTGATCATAATATTCATTCATTCAAATATGAGATGGTGTTAAGATTTCAATAATTATAGCAATCACTAAACGGTAAACAATTCAGCTTGATAGATTCTAGTGATTTTGTTTTGAGTAACTATCTAGTAGCATTAAATTTTGTTTTTCACTCCAAGGTAAAACAAATATGTTCATTTCCGGTACAACTGTGCTACTTCACAAACCTTCAGAAAGTCATTTTGTGTGGAAATCAACTGACTGACTTGCCATGGTCTGTGATTTACCTCCGGCAGCTCAAAGAACTTGATGTGTCATTCAATGCTTTGGTTAGTAGTCAAGGTTTTTCAGTATGTCTGTGGAACATACGATGATAAATAAAAGGCAATGTCTACATCAGGTCGGGGGGGGGGGGGGGGGGGGTACTCCCAGAAAAATTGGGTGGGGGTGTGCGGCCCGCTTCCCAAAACCCTTATCCTATTTATGACCAAAATCTGCGATATTCCCTACCCTATTTATGACTTGACCAAAAATTCGAAACCCTATTTATGACCTAAACCCTACATCAAAATCCTGTTTCAGACCTGCGTTATAATTGGATCCCTAGCTCAGACCAATGTGAAATTACCGTAAACGTAACTTGTGAAGGCCTATTGTTGATTTTCTTTTCGATAATGATGAAAAAGTGGTCCTCCAGGTTTAAGAACATACCCATATCAGGGCTAGAGTACAAAAACCATACCCTATTTATGACCAAATGGCCAAAATCAGCTAAAATCGATACCCTATTTATGACCAAAACGGCTGAAAAACCATACCCTTTGGGGCCGCACATACCTATATAGCCCATATAAGGGAGTACCCCCGCGGGCATCAGGTCAAGTGGCTCATACCACCAGAGATTATCCCATTTTTTGTAGCAATAATTGACTTGGAGTATTTCTATCCCCCCTGATTGGGATTCTAATACGAGTATAGTTCAGGATTGTTTAGCCTGTTCTGGGCTCTTGGTAGTTGGGGACAACTTGAAAAAAAAGAGAGGGTGAGCAAGAGAAAAAAGATGGGGTCTTACATGTAGGACTGTCTTAGTTACTGAAAGCAGCCTTGGAACATTAAAGGAGGGTGCTTTGTCATGGTATTTTGCATAACTTTGGCCTCATGCAAATTGCCTTTAAAAAGGCCAAGACCCAGTATTGCATTAGAACTAGCACGCAACTGAGGTTGCTGAGCGGAGTCTTTTCAAATACAAATGAGATAAATCTCTTTTTTAATGATACTCCCCAGCATGAGCCTCCATTCCAAGCTAGTTCCAATAATAATAATTGTTTATTGCAATACAAAAACACCAATTGAAAGAGAGAATAATTAGTCATGAGGGGACAAGGATGGATGATGGAGAAGGTAGTGGGGTTGAGTGGTTATAGGGCCCTGGACTTGAAATCTGCAGGTCGCGGGTTCAAGTCCCGCTCTGACCACTAAACTGGAGTTGTTTCTCGTTAGACCCTTGTTTAACTCCTCAGTCACCCTTGTAAATAGCCATCTGGTCTGTTTCCCCCTAGTTGGGATTTAACCCTGTTATCTTCAACTACATTATTTGTTTCCTCATTTGAGTTTCTCTGCCCTGAAAAGCCCCATTGGGGTAGGTGCCAATTTTTTTATAAAAGAACACAATTTACAAACAAAGAATTTTAGAATAATTGGGCAAACCCTGACGTAGCTCCTTTAAACAAGTTTATTTTTCAAACCACTTCTTTAAAATGAGATCTGCAATGTTTGCAAACTTCCTATTGTGTGCTATTGTCTAATTACTGCGCTTTTTGTTTTTGCATTTTATCAGCATAGTTCTACAAGAATTGTTGGACATATTCCTACCTTGCAAATTATTTCAGTTCGGTAAGAAAAGAAATCCTTAGCTATACCCTCCTTTATAAGCATGTTAATTTTAAATGGTGCATTTTAAATCAACATTTGATTGCAGAACTGAACTGGGTATAAATAAACAATTACCTCCATTTTGGTTAAAAATATGCACAAAAATTGGTCTGTCAGACATTGTCTGTTCGGCTTTGAGGAACAGATAATGCCCAAGGAACATAATTAATATCACTGCATATTTTTGCGCCAAATGGAGGTTATTGTGTTTATTACCCTTCAAATATAATTTTTTCACAGCATGCTCAGTTTTGAAAATTGGGTAATATTCCCTTGATATTCCCCAACTTTTTGTTGGGACATATTGAGTTAGATGATGCGTTTAGACCAATCGCACTCAAAGAGAAAATATTTGATGGATTATGGTATGACTCTAAGTATCACAAAGATACAGTAGATCATGGTAAATGTCATAAATTTGTAAACTTTGCCAATGATCGAACTTACACACTTTTGTCTCGAACAGAAACAATTTTATCAGCTATTTACCAACGGAGCTTGTGAATTTGCCAAAACTAAAGAGCCTTGATGTACAGGACAACCCTTTAACTTCGCCTCCACCAGAAATTGTACAACAAGGGCTGCACGTAATTTTAGATTACCTGAGAAAGAGAGAAAAAGCCGGAAAAACCTGTTTTGCAACTTTAAGCCGTGGTTTTCTGAAGATGACAGCCTTGTTACAAAGGAAATTCCGTCACTTTTTGAACTCTGCATCAAGTAAGGTAGATAGCCAATTTATTGCTTGTAATGATAAGCTTCGTTACAGCTTGTAACAGACACGAAACACGTCCCGCTCGTCATCTAGCTTATTTGCCACGCCCCTCCCCCTCCCTCCCACGGATAGGGCACGGCGCTTAAAATAGCGCACAAAAAATAGGAGAAGCGCAGCGCTGGAAAGATATTCGCACCAAGGCTCGCTCCACGTTTTTCGCACTGAACGCCTAGAAGAGGCTAGCCGCCACCAGGAACTTCTTTCTTTCTCAAAACGTGACCTACCTTCGCTTCATTTCTTCTCGTATTCAGTTTTGAATATAACATAGAATGGAAAGAAATTTTAGCCGGGAAAAGGGAAAGAAATTTAAGCTTTATCCAGTGTGTTTTCATTTGCTACGTTAAAGAAATGTAAACTTATAATCATTAGCGACTAACTATGCTTCTGATATTACTTCAAGTTCTCCAAAACTTTCAAGAAAGTTTCTAGAACTCTAGAGAAGACAGAAAAAAGAAAGTGTTTTTTCCCTTTGTTTGGTTGGTTCTCCTCCTACGCAACTACGTCCTTTGGTATTTGACGACATTTTACACCCAGCAGGGGTGGGCTACTTAGATTTTAGTGCGTTTAACACTGGATCATGCTTGCAGAGTTATATAAACAATAGCCTCCATTTGGTGCGAAAATATGCTAGGATATTTGTCCGCGGACATTATCTGTTCCGAGAAGCGAACAGTTTTCCGAGAGCCTAGCTCGAGGAAAACTGTGAGCTTCGAGGAACAGATAATGTCCAAGGAGAAATATCCGAGCATATTTTCGCCCTAAATGGAGACTATCGTGTTTATTATCCTTCAAATCTTTTACGCAACGCGCACAGTTTTGAAAATTGGGGTATATTTAACAATTATTCCATGAGCACGCGTTGGATATGAGATGATAGATAGCCAACGAGGCGCGTAGCGTCGAGTTGGCTATAATCATCTCATATCCAACAAGCGCGAGTGGAATAATTGTTTTATTAAAAACGCCCCCAAAATATAGAAAACTAGACTACAATAAAAACAAAAAGGCCAAAAAATCACGCATACGCTCGCCATTTTTGTAGATCATGTATAATGGCTCATATACCATGATGGCTAAGCCAATGAAAACTCTCGAATTGCATTATCCAATGATCCATTTTTTAATAATCTCGGATATCCCCCAGTTTTAGCTGGGGGATATTCGGTCACTTGACGTGTTTAGACTAATCGCTCGCGAGCGAAAGATTTGATGGATTATGTGTTTTACATAATAACCAAATCAATGCGTGCGCTCTGATTGGTCAATCAGCTATACTCATGGACAAATAGACAAATCGCGCGTCTTCTGAATTATCATATAAAAGCAATAAGCCACGAGTTTCTATGGTTTATTAAGCCTAGTATTACCACTAATGAATAAAACACGATGGGTCAAACACGAGCCGCAGGCTGAGTGGTTTGTTCCTACATTGCTCGAGTGTTCTCAAGTGACCGGAGTGTATTTATCACAGTGTAATGACACGGCTTCAGGCTTCCTTCATTTGCTCTATGATATAGATTTTAGCGCGCGCAAAACAATAAAAAACACGCTTTTTCATGTTTTATCCTCTGATAAAACATAGTGTTTTGGACCAATCCGAGGCGCGCGCAGGGTTCCTATCTATATTTTTAAAGGGCTGTTAAAAACAGTTGGGATGTGTGAGAGCACTCGAAGAATTCGGTGGTCTATATTAATTGTCTTGGGCGAGGACACTTTACTCTCAGGTCTGCATCATCTCTTCTCAGGCGTACAAATGGGTAACCAACCTTGCAAACAAAATGCTGAGGTTAACCCTGCGATGGACTAGCAAAGCAATCCAGTTGGGGAGTAGAAACTACTCCTAGTCGCTTTAAGCACGAAAATCTGCTCAGGGCTATGCATCGTGGGCCATTAGACTCAACACTGACTTTTTAAGGCACCGTGGCGTCCACGTCCACCGGAGGAATTTGGAAAACCACGACAATCAGGTTATTGGATTTGTCTGGGTTTGAGTAAAAACCGGACAGGAGAATAATCAGTTAATAATGTATCAAACACGGAGAGAGGTTTCATCGGTATAGTTCATACACCTAGATGAGAGTTGAAAATAAGGCACGCAGGGGAGTATTTTCGTGATGGATTAGTTGTGAACGGAAGGCCCGTGTCCAATCCCTCCGGTGTAGTGCGGACCCGGCGCCGAAGTGTCTGCCACGTTTTGCGCCCTTTTAGATGGCCCAGCCGAAAACAAAATGACAACCGTGGTCGAAAATTATGCAGAAACTGCGAAATTATTTCCAGGTGTATTCTTGACTGTCAAATTGACTTTATGGGCGAAAGACACGTACCGCCCCGACTAAAATCAAACCTGGAAGGACACCGAGAAAGGAGAACAGAAATCAATCTTCATCTG
>JAHPZR010044157.1:10000-19195 GCA_019787425.1 Platygyra sinensis
CCGTGAATAAAGAAATAAACTGGAATAAATGCAGAGTTAGGCGTTTGTTTGGGAGCTATTCTCATTCCAGAATACCTGCATTATCCCTTTTCCAGGCTATAATCTTACTACCAGGAGCAGACTAGCACGGAATATATTCCGGAATTATATTCCGCGGGATATGATATCCGATATATTCCGGAATATATTCCGGAATATATATGCATTATTTTGCCGGAAATGTCCCAATCGAACGGCGCCCTTAGTATATAATTGATAGGTTTACCGCATGCTCAATCATTTGATATCAGGAACTCATTTCCAAACCATCCCCCTATTTGTTTAATGAAAAGTTTGGAACACATTCCTGTACTACCTTGAGTATTGGTGTCGACTGTGGTAACAACTGAGTAAACTTAACTGATAATAAAATCTTGTTTTGAGCACCTTGTTCAGCACGTTTGCCCTTATCCAATCTTGTAAACACAAACCTTTGGCGGTCCTGCATGCAAGGTGCTGTGCAAAAGACTTGGGGACAAAAGTTTTGTTCCAGGATCTCTCGCAAAAAAAAAATGGTGACAGCCCTTTTGTGCAGGGTGGTAAGCTAAGAAAGTTAGTCTCCCAGCTAAGATTTGTATGTGAACCTGTCCACCATTTTTTTTTTTGCGAAAGATCTGGAACCAAACTTTTTGTCCCCAATCTTTCACAGCCACGCTTGATTCCAGGACCGCCAAGGCTTGGTGTTTGTACAAGACTGGAAAGGGGAACGTGTTGAACAAGTGCTCACAAACAAGATTCTTTATTTCGAGCTGTGGGGGGGGGGGGGGGAGTTTTTTACTCAGTTGACAGTGACACCAATACTCAAGGTTAGTCCTGGAATGTGTTCCAAACTTTTCATTGTAACAATAGATGGTTGATATCGTCAGTTTCCGATGATCAAACGGATTGTCACATGCGTTAACCTATCAATTATCTACTTCAACGGCGCGCTTCATTTGTGGACATTCTGGAAATAAGAATATTATTCCGGAATATATTCCAGAATCAGCATAGTGTGTGTCCGGAGTATATTTCCGGAAATATTTTCCGGGCTCTTCTGTCTCCTGCGTAGTAGGCTGATAGCCGTAATGGAAATGACAGGTTATTCTGGAATGAGAATTGCTTCCCAAACAAACGCGAACTTTGCATGTATTCCTGTTATTCTTATTCCGGATGTGATCCCACACGAACGCGCCCCTAAGTGACTTGCCTGCCAAAATCCAGCCCAGCACTCACCTCTTTTCTTGGGGGGCTTGTGCAGTATTTTTACTCGGCAGCTGGCGCTTTTCAATTACAAGAACCCGTTTTTTTGAGTTAGATGTTAGACACTTAGACTGTGAGCAGCCTCTCTTTTGCTTGGAAATCCATAGGGAAGAACTCGCAAACAAGTGACCAGCTTTCAGTATGACATGCAAAAGGGACATCTGCTTGTGGCTTGTGGCTTGTTGGATTCCATGTTCGTGCTTACATGCTTCATTGCACTCTCATGACTATCACTTGTGACTGCCTTTTACTTTGTGTTCTTCCCCATGGGAATTTCGGAGCAAAAGAGAGACCACTTCCACAGCCTTGTTGACGACAAAGTCCACTCCCACCCAATCTCCACCCCCAAGTATCAATACTCATAAATATTCATTCAATTCAAATATGAAAAAAGATGGTGTTTAAGATTTCAATAATTGCAGAATCACTAAAACGTAAACAATTCAGCTTGATAGATTCTAGTGATTTTGTTTGAGTACGATATAGTACATTAAATTTTGTTTTTCACTCCAAGGTAAACAAATATGTTTCATTTCCTGTACAATTATGCTACTTCACAAACCTTCAGAAAGTCGTTTGTGTGTGAAATCAGCTGACTGACTTGCCGTGGTCTGTGATTTACCTCCGGCAGCTCAAAGAACTTGATGTGTCATTCAATGCTTTTGGTTAGTAGATTAACAGGTTTTTTGAACAGTTATGTCTGTGGAACATACGATGATAAATAAAAGGCAATGTCTACATCAGTCCGGGGGGGGGGGGGGGGGGGGTACTCCCAGAAAAATTGGTGTGGGGGTGGCGGTCCGCTTCCCAAAACCCTTATCCTATTTATGACCAAAATCTGCAATATTCCCTACCCTATTTATGACTTGACAAAAATTCGAAACCCTATTTATGACCTAAAACCTACATCAAAATCCTCTTTCAGACCTGCGTTATAATTGGATCCCTAGCTCAGACCAATGTGAAATTACCGTAAACGTAACTTGTGAAGGCCTATTGTTGATTTTCTTTTCAATAATGATGAAAAAGTGGTCTCCAGGTTTAAGAACATACCCATATCAGGGCTAGAGTACAAAAACCATACCCTATTTATGACCAAAATGCCAAAATCAGCTAAAATCGATACCCTATTTATGACCAAAACGGCTGAAAAACCATACCCTTTGGGGCCGCACATACCTATATAGCCCATATAAGGGAGTACCCCCGCGGGCATCAGGTCAAGTGGCTCATACCACCAGAGATTATCCCATTTTTTGTAGCAATAATTGACTTGGAGTATTTCTATCCCCCCTGATTGGAATTCTAATACGAGTATAGTTCAGGATTGTTTAGCCTGTTCTGGGCTCTTGGTAGTTGGGGACAATTGAAAAAAAGAGAGGGTGAGCAAGAGAAAAAAGATGGGGTCTTACATGTAGGACTGTCTTATTTACTGAAAGCAGCCTTGGAACATTAAAGGAGGGTGCTTTGTCATTGGTATTTTGCATAACTTTGGCCTCATGCAAATTGCCTTTTAAAAAGGCCAAGACCCAGTATTGCATTAGAAACTAGCACGCAACTGAGGTTGCTGAGCGGAGTCTTTTCAAATACAAATGAGATAAATCTCTTTTTTAATGATACTCCCCAGCATGAGCCTCCATTCCAAGCTAGTTCCAATAATAATAATTGTTTATTGCAATACAAAAACACCAATTGAAAGAGAGAATAATTAGTCATGAGGGGACAAGGATGGATGATGGAGAAGGTAGTGGGGTTGAGTGGTTATAGGGCCCTGGACTTGAAATCTGCAGGTCGCGGGTTCAAGTCCCGCTCTGACCACTAAACTGGAGTTGTTTCTCGTTAGACCCTCGTTTAACTCCTCAGTCACCCTTGTAAATAGCCATCTGGTCTGTTTCCCCCTAGTTGGGATTTTAACCCTGTTATCTTCAACTACATTATTTGTTTCCTCATTTGTGGTTTCTCTGCCCTGAAAAGCCCCATTGGGGTAGGTGTCAATTTTTTTATAAAAGAACCACAGTTTACAAACAAAGAATTTTGATAATTGGGCAACCCTGACGTAGCTCCTTTAAACAAGTTTATTTTTCAAACCACTTCTTTAAATGAGATCTGCAATGTTTGCAAACTTCCTATTGTGTGCTATTGTCTAATTACTGCGCTTTTTGTTTTTTGCATTTTATCAGCATATTCTACAAGAATTGTTTGGACATATTCCTACCTTGCAAATTATTTCAGTTCGGTAAGAAAAGGAAATCCTTAGCTATACCCTCCCTTTATAAGCATGTTAATTTTAAATGGTGCATTTTAAATCAAACATTTGATTGCAGAACTGAACTGGTGCCTATAAATAAACAATTACCTCCATTTTGGTTAAAAATATGCACAAAAATTGGTCTTCAGACATTGTCTGTTCGGCTTTGAGGAACAGATAATGCCCAGGACATAATTAATATCACTGCATATTTTTGCGCCAAATGGAGGTTATTGTGTTTATTACCCTTCAAATTATAATTTTTTCACAGCATGCTCAGTTTTGAAAATTGGGTAATATTCCATTGATATTCCCCAACTTTTTGTTGGGACATATTGAGTTAGATGATGCGCTTTAGACCAATCGCACTCAAGAGAAAATATTTGATGGATTATGGTATGACTCTAAGTATCACAAAGATACAGTAGATCATGGTAAATGTCATAAAATTTGTAAAACTTTGCAATGATCGAACTTACACACTTTTGTCTCGAACAGAAACAATTTTATCAGCTATTTACCAACGGAGCTTGTGAATTTGCCAAACTAAAGAGCCTTGATGTACAGGACAACCCTTTAACTTCGCCTCCACCAGAAATTGTACAACAAGGGCTGCACGTAATTTTAGATTACCTGAGAAAGAGAGAAAAAGCCGGAAAAACCTGTTTTTCAACTTTAAGCCGTGGTGTTTTCTGAAGATGACAGCCTTGTTACAAAGGAAATTCCGTCACTTTTTGAACTCTGCATCAAGTAAGTGTAGATAGCCAATTTATTGCTTGTAATGATAAGCTTCGTTACAGCTTGTAACAGACACGAAACACGTCCCGCTCGTCATCTAGCTTATTTGCCACGCCCCTCCCCCCTCCCTCCACGGATAGGGCACGGCGCTTAAAATAGCGCACAAAAAAATAGGAGAAGCGCAGCGCTGGAAAGATATTCGCACCAAGGCTCGCTCCACGTTTTTCGCACTGAACGCCTAGAAGAGGCTAGCCGCCACCAGGAACTTCTTTCTTTCTCAAAACGTGACCTACCTTCGCTTCATTTCTTCTCGTATTCAGTTTTGAATATAACATAGAATGGAAAGAAATTTTAGCCGGGAAAATGGGAAAGAAATTTAAGCTTTATCCAGTGTGTTTTCATTGTGCTACGTAAAGAAATGTAAACTTATAATCATTAGCGACTAACTATGCTTCTGATATTACTTCAAGTTCTCCAAAACTTTCAAGAAAGTTTCTAGAACTCTAGACGAAGACAGAAAAAAGAAAGTGTTTTTTCCCTTTGTTTGGTTGGTTCTCCTCCTACGCAACTACGTCCTTTGGTATTTGACGACATTTTACATCCAGCAGGGGTGGGTTATTTAGATTTTAGTTGCGTTTTAACACTGGATCATGCTTGGCAGAGTTATATACAACAATAGTCCTCCATTTGGTGCGAAAATATGCTAGGATATTTGTCCACGGACATTATCTGTTCCGAGAAGCGAACAGTTTTCCAAGAGCCTAGCTCGAGGAAAACTGTGAGCTTTGAGACGAACGATAATGTCCAAGGAGAAATATCCGAGCATATTTTCGCCCTAAATGGAGACTATCGTGTTTATTATCCTTCAAATCTTTACGCAACGCGCACAGTTTGAAAATTGGGGTATATATTTAACAATTATTTCATGAGCACGTGTTGGATATGAGATGATAGATAGCCAACGAGGCGCGTAGCGTCGAGTTGGCTATAATCATCTCATATCCAACAAGCGCGAGTGGAATAATTGTTTTATTAAAAACGCCCCCAAAATATAGAAAACTAGACTACAAAACAAACAAAAAGGCCCAAACAAATCACGCTATACGCTCCGGCGCCCAATCTAGTAGATTATGTGTATAATGGCTCATCATAACCATGATGGCTAAGCCAATGAAAACTCTCGAATTGCATTATCCAATGATCCATTTTTTAATAATACTCGGATATCCCCCAGTTTTAGCTGGGGGGATATTCGGTCACCGTGACGTGTTTAGACTAATCGCTCGCGAGCGAAAAGATTTGATGGATTATGTGTTTTACATAATAACCAAATCAATGCGTGCGCTCTGATTGGTCAATCAGCTATACTCATAGACAAATAGACAAATCGCGCGTCTTCTGAATTATCATGGATCAAAAGCATATAAGCCACGAGTTTCTATGTTTATTAAGCCTAGTATTTACACTATGATAAAAACACGATGGCCAAACACGAGCCGCAGGGAGTGTTTTCTACATTTCTCGAGTGTTTCTCAAGTGACCGGAGTGTTTATCACAGTGTATATACACGGCTTAGGCTTCTCATTGCTCTAAATATAGATTTTATGCGCGCAAAACAATAAAAACACGCTTTTTCTATGTTTTATCTCTGATATAAACATAGGTTTTTGACCAATCAGAGCGCGCGCAGGGTCCTATCTATATTTTTAAAGGCTGTTTAAAACCAGTTGGGATGTTGGTTAGAACACTCGAAGAATTCGTTTGGTCTATTTATTAATTGTCTTGGGCGAGACACTTTACTCTCACGTTGCATCCTCTTCCAGGCGTACAAATGGGTACCAGCAAACAAATGCTGAGGTTAACCTGCGATGGACTAGCAAGCCATCCAGGGGGAGTAGAAATACTCCTAGTCGCTTCAAGCCACGAAAATCTGCTCAGGCTTAGCAATCGTGGGCCATTAGAACTCAAACACTGACTTTTTAAGCGCACCGTCCACGTCACACCGGACGGAGGAATTGGAAACACAGACACAATCACGGGTTGTTTTGGGATTTGTTCTGTGTTTGAGTAAAACTCGGACAGGAGAATATCATGATTATATAATGTATCAAACACGAGAGAGTGTTTCATCGGTAATATTCATACACCTAGATGAGAGTTGAAAATAAGGCACGCAGGGGAGTATTTTCGTGATGGATTAGTGTGAACGGAAGGCCCGTTTCCACATTCCCTCCGGTGTAGTGCGGACGGTGGCCGAAGGTTGTCTGCCACTTTTTTGCGCCCTTTCTTCAGATGGCCCAGCCGAAAAACAAAATGAAACCGTGGTCGACAATTAATGCAGAAACTGCGAATTATTTTCCAGGTGTATTCTTGACTGTCAAATTGACTTTATGAGCGCAAGACATGTACCACCCCGACTAAAATCAAACCTAGAAGACACGAGAAAGGAGGAACAGAAACAATCTTCATCTGCAAGTGCGACGTGTGTAGCAAGTATTTTTCTAACCAGTTTAAATTTGAAATCCATGACTGTGGTGCTAAGTGGGAATGAGCGGAATTCCACGTTTTACAACTTACTGGCAGAGCAAACCGCACTTAGAAACTATTTTAGTTGCAGGGGATATTTTCTAACAAAACTGTTCCCATTGCCAGTGGGAAGAAATCTCAAATGGAACAGACGGGACATTTCTGTCGGGTAAAATGTTGTTTGAAGGACCCGGCCGTTGAAGGCATCAGATTCCATGTTAAGCATACTCAACCAACTTAGCCAGGGCTCTTTGAACAGTCCAAGTCCATTAGTTAAAACTTTTGAATTAAAAATGTACATAATTTTATATAATGAGTGGGATTATTCTCGCATTTTGATTTATTCATACTTATCAAATGGAGGACCCAGACGAACAGATGACGTCATTAACACCTATGCAGATGACGTCATTAACATCGGTGTAGATGACGTCATTTACATCAGTGACACGCTGGCCTGACGGCTCGTGTGCTACTCTTTGTGTTCTTGCTATATTTTTGACGTCATCTGTGATCTATTACTGAACAGACGTACGGCAGCATGGGATCTATTTGTTAAATTCACAATTGCCCGAAGGCACTTTTATTAAAAAGTTCTTTATAGTAAGAGACGTGTTAAGTATTTTAACATAGATGATGATAGCTTTCGTCTGGCTTTTGGGTGTGAAGTAGTGTGTTTTATGGTACACCCATCTAGCAGACGAGCAGTTTGGAGGCTATAAAGGCAAAAACATGAACGAGCAATTAAAAAGAAACACCTCATTTCCTGTTAAAACTAGTTATAATTATGCTTAGCATTCGTATAGAGAGGTCCAAATTTAAGCTCAGGCTGGGAGTGCTATCCTGTGTTCAGTTTTCCTCCCTAGTGTAGCTTGCAGAACCCCGCTTGAAAGTGATTTTTACGACAACAGCACAAATTCTGGCGCACCCATTGGCTAATTTTTTTATCGTCAATAAGCGGACAGACACATAAATTTATAATTTATGCGACGCGGCAACGAGCGACACCGGACATTTTGCATGTTTTGTTGTCGTAAAAAACAAATGGGACGTCAGTTTTTCAGGCGTCTGGTCCTGTTATTGAAAATGAATTTCGTCATAACATTGTCAAAGTAGTCTGGATCCACTCGGCTACTGCCTCGTGGAATCCACAGCTACTTGACAATGTTATGACGAAATTCATGATCAATAACAGGCAGACGCATAAAAATTGACGTCAATTTGTTAATTCGCCACTGAAACTTAACAGGCTCGCACGGGAAATTCTACCAGCTTCGCAGAGCATCCCCCTCCCGGAAGTTAACAGTTACTGGTGAACTGTACTAAGATGAAAAAAGTATCCTAATCGCCTGGATGTGGTTTGGTGACTCTCCTGAATTTCCTACACATCGCTACCGATAGCGAGCAATTGTTGTAACTTCTCGCTTCCATTGCCCCTTTTCGCTTCCCCTTCTGCCAGGCGTTTTGGTGCCTAGTTTACATATAGGGCTGCAATAATCCAGCTGATCACAGTATATTATATAGGGTAAGGGTTTCAATGATTCAGCGGAACACCCCCCACCTACGAAAAGATTCACAAGAGTACTTTCTCCAGGCTTTGATCGTCAAATGCACGGAAAGAACCGCGAAAGAACTGGAAAGGCAACACGTTATTGCTTTGAAAAAACGAAGCACGCGGTAAGCGCTATTTTGGTCGATTTTGGTAAAAACTAACTTTCCCAGCAAATAGTACGCGCTCAGTATTTCGCGACATGTTCATACTCCTTTAGAGAAAATGGCGACCGTTTCTAAAATACCTGTAGTTATAAAATAGTGAGGTGGTAACGTACTCAACACTAGTCACGTGTCAGTACTTGTGTGATTCTGTTCCACCGTGCCCAAACCCTCCCGGTCCGAACTCTGAAGCGTAGCATGGGTTATGGCAATACGGCTCACCCTTCCGCTAAAAGTGTAAAAAAAAAAGATCAGTCAATAAATTAAGTATGGAATATAATTATGCGCCAAAAACAACTTTTGATATATCAATATTGTAAACATGGCTCCGAGGGTTTCAGGACAAATTTTCTATATTTTAGTGGTGTTTTTCTTGTGTCCAAATAATAGGCTTTTTTGGGAACTGAAAGACAGCTTTGCATGTTAGAATATTGATATATCGAACTTGATCTATTGTTGGGGGTATCGTAGTCTCCTCCGCAGCCGTTTTTTGGGGTGTCACGCAAGCGTTGCGTGACACCCCAAAAACGGCGCGGAGGAGAGACTGGGGTACCGTGGAAAGTAGTAAAAATACGAAGGTAGCAACAGTCCGAGTTTTCAGTTTCGATTCATATACATAATTTCTGTCAATTTCAAAAATACAAGCGTTTGTTTTCATGCATGCAGTTTTGTCGTGTGTATATATCAGT
>JAHPZR010044158.1:0-5000 GCA_019787425.1 Platygyra sinensis
GGAGGCACCCCTGTTAGTTTGTCAACACACCGTAAAGAGAGAAAAGAAATAGAGTTCAACAGATCGAAATTCAGCTTGGCAGTCAAGCTTAGAGGGCACAAACAAAGGAAATTAAGTGACCATATTTATTCACTGGTGTTGTTTGACATGTGTCCTCTAGCTAGGCCTCACTTGTAATCAACCTAAATTTTTAATAAATAAAGTGTCCCAACAGATAAGATTGATTGAAACCTGGAACAGGGAAGTGCATCAAGTTTCACTGTTACCTTCTTTTCTTCTTGAGATGATTTCATTATAAATGTGAAATTTGAATCTGTACAATTTTTCACTTACCAATCAATGATGGGGAACAGCCAAGATCCAGCAAGACCTCAGCAAAATCTATCAAGATTTAAAAATAGATAAATTTCTTGTTTGTTCTAAGAACCTAGCTTTAACGCCACTCAAATGAGGATTTAGGAACAGAGCAAAACTTTGTTAGGGATTCATTTTGCAAATGCTACAGTGATACGTATTTACAGGAAAATTTACTTTTATTAGAATCAAGAGATTGTTGGGTTGATTTTCATGAAGATTGTCAATATTTATGGAAAAATTCATTACATATGTAGCATAGTACTTTATACATGTACATGTATCCAGATTGCCCCATATGGTTGTATAAAAATAAGGTGTTTAATAGTTAAGGTCATTCCACTGAAATAGAACCTACACTGAGATTTTTCTCACACTTTGCCAATTGATTGTTTACGTTATAGGAACTTAAATTTGGAAATAAAAATGAGGGGTCCCCATGTTCGTTTAGGAGCAACAGCACCTTGTTTATACCATATAAACCCTTATAATAGCACCACGATTCCTTACTAAATTCACGTTTACGACGATTGTTTTTTTCTCAACACTGAGAATTGGCCCATATTTATTTTACATAGAGAAATTTACTAATCAAATCAAAACGACAGAAAAAAATGATAGGTGACCGTAGTCGTTTTCGAGAAAATGACGATTTACCTCTTCGGCGAGGTCCAGTCGTAAAGAAAAAGCCGCCATTTTCTAATGCGCGCGCGCTAATCACACGTAAAATTATGTGCAGTAGGGATGCGCAATGCAATACTGGGGAATGACCTTAATAATTGTAATGTTGCAGGAAACATATATATACCAGAGATGCATTTTGCTGCAACACCAAGGATAGCACCATAAAACAACATCAACAGAAGGTTACCAGTTATCTGGAAGGTAATAAAATGTAGGTACAATTTTAGTGAAAAAGATAAGACAAATAGACTTGTTTAAGCCATGTTATATTCAGAAGCTTAGAGGAAGATGAACGAAGTAGGTGGGGAGGGGTCCTTTAGTCAACAACTTGTCACTGAAAAGGTGGGAGCCTGAGTCACACTTCTGTGGTCATTAAATCTAAATCCCATTATTTGTACAAGTTGAGAATTTAGAACATAATAGAATCACCATGGTTGAACTCGATTCTTGCTTAATCAATAAACAGGCATTGGTGCATAAACAAACTTCCACACCCTTGAAACCATTGACATCAAGCAAGAGATTTTATTTTGGTCTAACTACAGGTATCTTTGTTCATACTGAAACTTCTATTAGGTGGTCTAGATGTAAAGATGGTCCAGCAAGCAGTTCTACTACAATATTCAATGCAACATTGGTTTAATCAGAGGAGTGATAGAGCTGTGAAGAATGTTTTATATTCTGCAACATTTCTTCAAATTGTGCAATTTTGGGGGGTACATTTCAGCAGTAAACAAATCCAACATAAAACAGAATTTCTTTGCTTATATTTTGTAGACTCTAAAGGCAAATAATTATGTCTCCAATATTCTTTAAAGCTTTATTTTGCCTGGCTTAGGTGTGTCAATGCAAACAATCATTTCCTTCCAAGTATGAGGGTGACACGTAACAGTAACTAACATTACTGATAAACTTGTGGCCCTCTTAAAAGACAAAATACAATTTCTAAAAACTACATTCATTTAGGAATATAGATACTATTTACAATAAAATAAAAAACAAAAAATGTTCCTAGAATTTAATAACTAGATAAATCATTTAAAAGCGAAAAGCATGCAAAAACATCTATCTATGGAAAATTTAGTAATGTTTTCCATAATTCAGCCTTAAAGGATTTCAAGACTTTTTTGTTTTTAGTGATCGAGGCAAATTGTTCCAGTCCTTTACCGTCCTTATGGAAAAGGTGCATCCACCCTCTGAGATGTTTTCATGGAGGGGCACAACAAATTTAAATTACAGTTTCTAGTGGTTCTTGAGTGAGCATCAGAGTTTTTTCTAAGAGATGCGTTTAAGTAGTTGGGTAGAGTACCTTTTATCCGTTTATAGGCCAGCTCGCATTGCTTTATATAAATTATGCTTTATTATAAAAGGGGATCCAGCTTAAGTTGTTAAACAATGTTAGTGTTCGACTATGCATTGCCTTTCAAGAATAATACGTGCGGCCCGTTTCTGCATGCGGCGAACTCTCTCGAGTGCCGCTTTGTTGCACTATGTCCATACTTGGCTTGCATAAATCATAAGTGGTTTTATTATTGTTGCATTAAAATAGATTATTCTCTGTTTTTTCTTTTAGTAGGCGCTAATATCACCTAAGAGGCCAAGTCACTTCGAAAGTTTATTGCAATTTAAGTTCGTCAACATGCATTTCGTAAGTTAGATCTTCATCAATGATCATACCATGGTTTACAACGTTTTCAATTTCTGCATTAGAGTAGAATGTTCAAGAAATATGTTGTGGTTAATGCAAGTACTAAAAACAATCATCTGTTCATTGGTGGCAGGTCAAGCTTAAAAAAAGCCAAGCTCTGACTTTTAAATTGATTTAACTGGACTCACTGCAATAACCAGTACACACATAAAATATTGTATATTTGGTTGAGAAAGGGTTTAAAAGAAACACTTGTTTGAGTATATTTTTTCAAATTCTTTCAGGGCTTCTGAAAACAGTCAATTGGCTAGTAGTCAAGGCTGCATCAATTAACTTATTGCAAACTGCATAAATTCCAGGAATTCGTCCACGTCACAATTTTCTTCATCTCTGACCTTTGCTGACGACTGTGAGGATGTCTATCTTCATCTAAATTTCGAATTGCATCAAGCTTCTCTTGTAGCAGGAGTTTCTGCTATCATAATCTTGTAATATTAATGGCCGATGGCTGATCCTTTTCCTCACGGGTTTCCAAAATTTCTTTTTTACAGACGAAATATTCTTCCTTGTTGACCCTCTGTGGCCTGTACAGACCTTCCGTTTCCTCGCAACCTTTCCAGACATGAACAGAGACGCGATTAATCACCAAAAGATTCAATCAAAACATCAAGAAACTCACGCTAATCTTGTTCAATTAAGTTTCCAGAAGATCTCTGATCGCAATCCGTTTTCTTCCAACTCAGTGGACCATGAAGAATAGTCCAAAAATTACAGTCTATTACTGCTCTCTCATAGTTTACGGTTCATTCACCCCACCACTCCATTGCCTCCAGACTTATTAATTAATTGAAATTAATTAATTAAAAAAATTAAAAATTACACCTTAGCGCCATGAAATTTCATAAGTCCCAGATCTTCAGATAAAATTTTGTCCAAAGGCCTAGACTGTTCACAGTCCCCTATTTTTCCGTGAGATTGTAGATGTTCATTGTTTAGTTCGACAAGCCGCCATCCTGGTTAAGGTGTGTCAGATTATGCTGGGATAATGCACCAGTCATTTGAAACCCCCCCCCCCCCCCCCCCTATTCGGGCCTTAACGGGGGATTGGCAGGACTTTCACCTTAGATGCACTCCATGTTGGTTCTCCGGTAGGCGGGGAATTCACTGGAAGTCATGCTCTTTGCATCCCCTACCGGGGGAATAAGCGGAGCAGTCACTCCCTGGTCATCTGTATGAGTACTCTTTTTGTTTTGAAATGATTTAATTGTTCACATTTTATAACGCGCATTAACCATCACCATACATAATTGTCAGTCTTTGGTATCACTGTCTCGCAATATTTTTTATTTGTTATTAGGGGACCTAGATCTCGGTTTGGACAGAACTGACTTTCACTTTTGATTTCATGACTTTGAACAATGATTAGCGCACATGAATTGTATCAGGTTTCTGCACCCTTTGATCAGTCCAATCAATTCTTTTATAGCGTGATCACATTGTATGCAATCATCAAAAATGAATTAACTGAATCGGTTGAACCAATTTTAATTCTGCTATTATTTGTGTGATTTACACTGCTGTACTAGTTGTCTGTTGTGTTTCATTGTCAATTTATCCAGAAGTATCAATGAAACTGCTTATACAATAAAGATATTTTGACATTCAGTGTGCACTGAGGAGCCTTTGCAACTTATTTGCTGGCAGCTCAAAAATCAATGTTTTAACTTCATGGCTGCCTACAGTGTCTTTTAGCCCGTGTGTTAGGCTTGGCAATAATAAGTTGTTTAACAAACTATTGGAGTACCATGTCTGTGTGGAACAGTAAGAGCGAGGGAAAGCACCACTCACTGTTGTCCCCGGGGACTGGGGACTTCACTCACTTTCACTTGCCATTCTCGTCCCCAGAGGCCGCGATCCTTTTGGTCATTTACGGGGATCGCGACCTCTGGCCAGGTCCAACTCCGGAAGTCCGCATTTCACGGACTTCCCATCACTCTGCGCATGCTCAGAGCCGAGTCTGACAAATGTGATTGGTTCTGGTCTCTATCTATCGAAATGCGGACTTCCGGAGTTGGACCTGGCCAGAGGTCGCGATCCCCGTAACTGACCAAAAGGATCGCGGCCTCTGGGGACGAGAATGTTTCACTTGCATAAAAAGTGAATAACCTGCTCAAGTCTGAATGGGGGGAGGGGGGGGGGATGCGGGGGTTTCAAATGACTAGTGCATAAGTTTGAGCATAATACTATATCTGGAGCATCAGGCATAATGCTGGCATAATACTGATATTTTTGCAGCATAATGCTGTTGTTTCTG
>JAHPZR010044158.1:10000-11223 GCA_019787425.1 Platygyra sinensis
GGCTAGCGTTACGGTGTGTGGACACGGAAACCAGTTGATGTTTTTTCAGAGTGAAACCTCCGTTTTCATACCCTGGGTGCCAGAGGGCTTTTTTTCGTAGCAAGGCTGCGAAGGATCTCGATCGCGGCTTCGCCGCTCACAATCGCAGCTTTGCTACTAAAAAATACCCTGGCGCCCAGGGTACCGTTTTCAAGTTCCTTCGGGTGGAGTAGTTTGGATGGGGCATTATTGTTGTTTCTATGATTCTTTCTATAGTTCTCATTTGCGGCGCTGTACACAGATCAAAACGGACAAGCACGGACGGAGCATTGACTTTATTTTATTTTCCTTTTTTGTCAGTCTGCCTAAAGCGAGAAGTCATGCATGTTGACCCAAGTATCCTGAGATATTCAAATAAGTCATTCAAACTGTGGACTTCGGAATGTGGCCTTATCATATACCGCTTCACTAAGCACATTTTAGTTTCGTTTGTTTATCATTTGGGATCAGAGTGATACCAAACGAGGCGAGTAAAATCCAGAGTCCCTTCGGTGGTCTTAGATTTCACACAGAACGATTGTGAGTATAGAACTTACGTGTCTCTCTTTCTTTGTAAACTTTGTAAATTACGTTTTGCTTAGTCATGTTAATGAAGGTAGATCTTTAATCTGCTTAATAGGCAAAATGTTCGTCCTTTCGGTAAAGCGTTTCACTGTTTCCGCACGCCAGTACTTCTAGTCGAGTCGTTGTTTTCTGTGTTCGGCTCGTCGAATTGGCGGTTCGACTCGCCGTTTTCAGAATTCGACTCATCGCTTCGTGAGTTCGTCTCGTCATCTATTCAGTTCGATTCGTCGTTTTAAGAGTTCGACGCATCACTGACCACCCCGGATCGTCGTCGTGTTTCATTATGCCGTTTCGTTATGGCATTTCACATTTCGATGTTGCGTTTCATCGTTTCGACTCGATCCGCCATTCAGCGAGGCTATGATTCGAATTATATTACATGAGGTGTTACTTGATTTGGAGCAACTACAGAATGCTGGGCGGCTCGTTTGGCTCGGCAGTGGATGAAAGAACGAGGGATAAGGTGTATGCGTGTGAAGTCTTGGGTTCATATATCTAGTGGCTCGTTTGCTCTTAAACGCATATCAATTATCCCTCGTTCTTTTATTCACTGCCGAGCCAAACGAGCCACTAGATATATGAACCCAAGACTTCACACGCATACACCTTATCCCTCGTTC
>JAHPZR010044159.1:0-21595 GCA_019787425.1 Platygyra sinensis
GAAGAGTAGAAAATTAAAAAGAAAAGGATTTAATAAATCCGCACCGGATGAAGATAAACCTTTTGATGGAAAATCTTTGGCTATGATTTTCGAAAAACCATCAACAAGAACAAGAATGTCATTTGATATTGCCGTTAAACAACTAGGTGGGTCATCGATTATTTTAAATCCAGATGGAATTCATTATGGCAAAGGAGATGAAAGTTTGAAAGATACTGCTAAAGTTTTAACGGAGTACGTTGATATAGTAATGTTAAGAACTTCTTCTCACAAAAACTTAGAGGAGTTTGGCAAATATTTAGAAATTCCTATTATCAACGGTTTATCTGATTTTGGTCATCCGTGCCAAATAATGTCAGATATTTTTACTTATGAAGAAAGTAATGGCTCTATAACTGGCAAAACTATTTCTTGGATAGGTGACGGTAATAACAATATGTCAAACTCTTTAATAGAAGCCGCGGCTAAATTTGATTTTAAATTGAAGATAGGCTGTCCGAAAAAATATGAACCTGGAAAGAAAATATTAAGTTGGGCTAAAAAAAATAAAGTTAATTTAACTATAACAAAAAAACCAGAAGATGCAGTTAAAGACTCCGACTGTGTAATGACTGATAAATGGGTTTCTATGAATGATAAGGTAAATAAAAAAGCTAAGAAAAAAACTTTAAAACCTTACCAAGTTAATAAAAAATTAATGAAGATAGCAAAATCTGATGCGATTTTTATGCATTGCTTACCAGTTGGAAGAGGTGAAGAAGTTACAGATGAAGTAATTGATGGTAAACAGTCAGTTGTTTGGAGACAAGCTTTAAATAGAGTTCATGCCCAGAAGAGCATTATTAAGTGGTGTTTAGATTAAGGAAGCGGTTTAGGATTATCGCTTTTAGAGTTCATATATAATATTACTGAAGCTCTATCTTTTTCTTTTCTTAAACCAGCAAATGCCATTTTTGTTCCTTTAACATAAGCTTGTGGTTTAATTAAATAACTATTCATTTCTTCGTAAGTCCATTCTTTCCCGTAAGCTATCATTGCTTTTGAATATTTATAATCTGCAACTACACCAGCTTTTCTACCAATAACATTCCAAAGATTTGGACCGATCATATTTTTTCCACCAGCTGCAATCTGATGACATGCTGTACATTTTTTAAAAACTTTTTCACCGTGACCTATGTCACCCATAGCCAATAAAGCTTTAATATCTACAACTTCAACTTCTTTCGCAGCTTCCGCAGAAGCCCCACCAGATGTGGAAGCAACTTCTAAACCTTCAATTTTATAGGCTGACTCTTTAGGTTTCTCTACATGAAATAAAACGTCAGTAAATTTACCAATACCAATGATGATTAATGCAGTAAGAAGAACCGCTGCAATTATTTTATTTATTTCAAAACTATCCATAATTTTGGTAAATACTTTTATTGACGTATAACACGACTTTAATAAAAAAACTTAAAATTACTTAAATTTTTTTGCGTCTTTGGGACGCATAATTATGAGCAAAATTGCAATAATAATACCATCAAGACTTGACGCAGTAAGGTTACCCAATAAACCATTGGAACTTATAAACAACAAAGAAATGATCTTACATGTTTATGAAGCTGCGAAAAAAACAGATTCAGAAGTTTATGTGGCAACGCCTGATCAAAAGATTATTGATGTTATTAATCAAAATAAAGGAAAAGCAGTTTTCACCTCAGTTGATCATCAAACTGGAACGGATAGAGTTTATGAAGTTTTTAAAGGTCACTTAAAGAGTGAACCTAATTTAATTATTAATTTACAAGGAGACATGCCAAACATAGAGCCCCAAGCAATTACTGACTTAATTAATTATATGAAGGGAGGAACTTGTGATATCGGGACTTTAGCAAGCGCCTTTAGTTCTGATGATGAACTAGCAGATGAAATAACGTCAAAGTTGCTGTGAAAGAAAAATTAACCAATGGAAAATTTAGTGAAGCATTAGATTTTTTTAGAAAAGACTCAAATGAATACGAAAATTATTATCATCATGTTGGTATTTATGCCTTTACTAATAAAGCCCTAGTAAGGTATGTAAGCTTAAAAAGATCTAAGCTTGAATTGGAAAGAAAATTAGAACAGTTAAGAGCTCTTGAAAACTCAATGTCAATTCATGTTGGATATATCAACTCATCACCATTAAGTGTTGATACTAAAAATGATTTAAGGGAAGTAAGAAAAATTATGGAGAAAAGTAATTAATATGAAAATAGGAATTCAAGGAGAGCTTGGAGCTTATTCGCATATAGCTGTAGAAAATCTTTACAAAGATGCAGACATAAAAACTTGCTCAACTTTTGAGGATACATTCAAACTGGCTTTTAATGATCCAAGTATCAAAATAGTTATTCCAATAGAAAATTCATTAGCAGGAAGAGTAGCAGATATTCATTATTTGTTACCAAAATATAAACTACAAATTCACGGTGAATATTTTCTTCCTGTTGAGCATAATTTACTTGGTAAACAGGACGCTTCTATCGAAGATATCAAATATGTTAGAAGTCATGCACAAGCTATAAGTCAATGCCAAAAAATTATTAATGAAAGAAATTTTAAATCAATTATTTCTGTAGATACTGCTGGCTCCGCTAAAGATTTAGCTGAAGGAAAAGATAAATCTATAGCAGCAATTGCATCAGAGCTTTCAGCTAAAATGTATAATTTAAAAATACTCAAAAAAAATATCGAAGATGATAAAGGAAATGTAACGAGATTTTTAATTATGGGAAAAAACATTGAACAACCAGATTACGATGATAAGAAAAAATTTTTAACTAGCTGCATTTTTAGAGTTAAAAGTGAACCCTCAGCTCTTTATAAATGTTTAGGTGGGTTTGCTACTAATCAAGTTAACTTAACAAAGCTTGAAAGCTTTTCAGTTAAAAATACTTTTGAGCAAGCTAATTTCTATTTAGATATTGAAGGTCATTTGGAACAACCTAAAGTAAAAAAGGCCTTAGAGGAATTAGGCTTCCATACTGAGACTTTAGACATCCTTGGAGTGTACGAATCTTCAGCATTTAGGCAAAAATAGTCCACAAAATTTAAATCTACTCTTGTAGTATTTAAATTGATCTTGATATACTCATGTTGAGGTTGGCATCAGGTGGATGTTTCATAAACCCGGTCAGGTCTGAAAAGAAGCAGCCGTAGTGAAAATTTTTCAGGTTGTTGCCTGCCTCTTTTAAAATGACAAACAAAATTCTAGCACTTAAATATAGACCACAAGAGTTTAAAGATTTAATTGGCCAAGAGGTCATGGCTCAAACCATTACCAATGCAATCAAACTTGGAAAAACTCCAAATGCATATTTGTTAACTGGAATTCGAGGTGTAGGTAAAACTACAACAGCTCGTTTAATTGCAAAAGCTTTAAACTGTGAAAAAAATATGATCCCAAAATAAATTGTTCACTGAAAAATTTTGTCCTACCTGCCAAGAAATTATAAATTCCAATCATATTGATATTTTGGAGATGGACGCTGCATCTAAAACTGGAATAGATGACGTAAGAGAGTTAATTGAAAATTCAAAGTACAGCCCAACAAGCGCGAAGTTTAAAATATTTATAATTGATGAAGTACACATGCTTTCAAAACAAGCATTTAATGGCTTACTTAAAACCTTAGAAGAACCGCCACCAAGTTTAAAATTTATATTAGCAACCACAGAGGTAAGAAAAATACCTGTAACTATTTTATCAAGATGTCAAAGATTTGATCTTAAAAGAGTTAGTGTAGAACAACTCTGTCAGCATCTTAAGAAGATAGCAGATAAAGAAAAAGGCAAAATATCTGAAGATGCGATTAAACTTATTGCAAGAACTTCAGAGGGATCTGTTCGAGACTCTATATCATTACTAGATAGAGCTTTAATTTCTCAGAGTATTAATGAAAATAAACAAATAGAAGAACCTGATGTTAGGAAAATGTTGGGATTAGCAGATAAAAGCAAAGTTATTACACTGTTTAAGGAAGTTTTGAGTGGCAATGAAAAGAATGCATCTAATATATTAGATGAATTAATCAATGATGGCTTGGACGCAAAAAACTTTTTAAATGATATTCTTGAAGTTCTTTACCTATTCAGCAGAAGAATAAGTCTAGGGCCGATTGAAAAAGATATGTCAGTGTCAGAGGCTGAGGTTCAAATGATTGATCAGTATTCAAAAAATATTGACATGCAAGATATAGGTTTATTTTGGCAGCTTACTATTAAGACCATCGATGATTTGAGAATAGTTGGAAATGAAAATCTAACTTTAGAAATGTATATTATGCAGTTAGTACATTTAAAAAATATAGATACAAAAAAACAGGTTTCAAATTTAGAAAATGAGAGTGGTCAAATCTCGAATGATACTTTAATAGGAAAAAAAATTGATGATCAACCAGTTGATAATATTCCTAATCAAATTAAAAATCAGTTAAAAAATATTAATCAAATAAAAACTAATCCAATAAAAATTTATCTAAAGATAATCAAAATACAAAAATTGAAATAACAAGTTTTCAAGATTTAATTAATCTAGCTAACAAAGAAAAAGAAATCGAACTTAAATATGATCTTGAACGAAATGTAAAATTAGTAAGTTTTAATAGAGGAAAAATTGATATTAGCTTTAATGAAAAACTTAATAAAAATTTTATAAAAAATCTTACTGAAAAATTATTATCTTGGACAGGTGAGAGATGGATTATTTCCTTAAGTAAAAATAGTAATGCGAAAAGTATCTATGAAAAAAATCAAGAAGATAAAAATAATATGATCGAAGAATTTAAGAAAAGTAAGGTTGCTCAAGATATACAAAAAGCTTTTCCAGATGCAAAGTTGATTGATCTAACAGAAGAGGAATAAATGACAAATTTTTCTGATATGCTTTCAAAAGCAAAAGCCATGCAAGAGAAAATGAAGGAAGCCCAAGATCAAATTAAAAAGATTGAAGTCGAAGGTGAAGCTGGTGGAAATTTAGTAAAAGTTGTTTTGTCAGGTGACTATGAATTAAAATCTATTTCAATTAGTGATGCAGCTAAAAAAGAAAGCCAAGAAATAATTAATGATTTAATTATAGCTGCTTACAACAACGCAAAAGAGAACTTAAAAAAGAAATCTGCAGAGGAATTATCTAAAGTGACAGGTGGACTTAATTTACCACTAGATTTCAAACTTCCTTTCTAATGGATAATGAAATTCCAGAAATAAACGAGCTGATCCAGCAATTTTCTAAATTGCCAGGTTTAGGACCAAAGTCAGCAAAAAGAATAATACTAAAATTGATCAATAATAAAGATAATATGGTTAAACCTTTGGCTAAATCCTTAGCTGAAGTTTACAAAAAAGTAGTTAGGTGTGTTGATTGCGGAAACTTGAAGATAATCGACAAAGTATGTATTTGCTCATCTGATAATTCTTATGACAAAATATGTGTTGTAGAAAATCTAGCTGATATGTGGGTCATCGACTCTGCTAATATTTATAAAGGTCATTATCATATTTTAGGAGGCACATTAAATTCCAACGAAAATTATGAGCAAAAAAATCTTCTTATTGAGTCCCTTGTTAAAAGAATTAAAAAAAATAATTTAAAAGAAGTGATTATTGCTACAAGTGCTACTGTTGAAGGCCAAACTACTGCTCACTACATCGAAGATACAATAAAAAATGACAATCTTAAGATCACTAAACTAGCACAAGGTCTGCCTGTTGGTGGAGAAATTGAACAGTTAGATGATGGCACTTTATTTTCAGCGTTTAAAAATAGAGTTCCTGTTACCGGAAGTTAATTACTAGCTTTCTTTTCTAATCTTTTTTGATGAAGCAAAGGTTCTGTATAACCAGACGGTTGAACTCGACCTTTAAACACAAGATCACAAGCAGCTGAAAAAGCTACAGATTTATCAAAGTTATCAGACATTTTTTGATAAGCAGGATCATTTTTGTTTTGCTCATCAACAATTTTGGCCATCTTCTTCATCACCTCCATGACTTGATCTTCTTTACAGATCCCGTGGTGCAACCAATTTGCAATATGTTGAGATGATATTCTAAGAGTTGCTCTATCTTCCATAAGACCAACGTTATTTATATCCGGAACTTTTGAGCAACCAACACCTTGATTGATCCATCTAACAACGTATCCTAAAATACCTTGAGCGTTATTTTCTAATTCACGGTTGATATCATCTATAGCCCAATTAGGTCTATCTGCTGTTGGTATTTCTAAAATATCTTCAAGTTTAGCTTTAGATCTTGATTTAATTTTATTTTGTTCATCAAATACATTCACTTTATGATAATGCATTGAATGTAAAGTAGCTGCAGTAGGTGAAGGAACCCATGCGCAATTAGCTCCAGATTTTGGATGACCTATTTTTTGGTCCATCATATTCGCCATCTGATCCGGCATAGCCCACATACCTTTCCCAATTTGAGCTTTACCTGAAAAACCACAACTTAAACCAATATCAACATTCCAGTTTTCATAAGTACCCAACCAAGTTGATTTTTTCATGTCCCCTTTAAAGATCATTGGTCCAGCTTCAAAAGAAGTATGCATTTCATCACCAGTTCGATCTAAGAAACCTGTATTAATAAAAACTATTCTATTCTTAACTTGTCTAATGCACTCTTTTAAATTTACGGTTGTTCTTCTTTCTTCATCCATTATTCCAACTTTAATTGAGTATTTTTTAATTCCTAAAGCTTCTTCAACTTTTCCAAACAATGTATTAGTAAAGGCAACCTCTTCTGGCCCGTGCATTTTTGGTTTTACAATGTAAACTGATCCAGTTCTTGAGTTATTTTTATTTTTAAAATCATGAAGAGCGCATAACGTAGCCATGAACGCATCCATTATGCCTTCTGGAATTTCTGTACCATCTTTAAGTAAAATTGCAGGGTTAGTCATTAAGTGCCCTACATTTCTATTCAATAATAATGCTCTTCCATGAAGAGTAATTTTTTTCCATCTTTCGATATATAAGTTCTGTCTGGATTTAACTTTCTAACAAATTTCTTTCCATTTTTTTCCATGTTGGCTGTTAAATCACCTTTCATTAAGCCAAGCCAATTACGGTAACATTTAATTTTATCCTCTGCATCTACTGCAGCAACCGAGTCCTCATTATCAATTATGGTTGAAAGAGCAGACTCAACAATGAAATCAGAGATCGAAGCTTTATCTAGTTTTCCAATATAATGATTTGGATCAATTATAATATCAATATGTAGATTATTATTTTTTAATAAAACTGAAGTCAGTTTTCTTTTTCTCCATTATATCCAATAAACTGATCTTTGTTTTTTAAATAAATTTCTTTTTTGTCCTCAAGAAAAACTATGTCGTTATCTTTTACTCTTATTTCAGAGATTTTATTCCAACTTCCATTATCTAATGGAAAACTTTCGTCTAAGAATTTTCTTACATAGACCACAACTTTTTGAGCTCTTTCTTCATTAAAACCTGTGCCTTTATCTCCTGGAATTACATCTGTTCCGTATAATGCATCATATAAACTTCCCCATCTTGCATTAGCAGCATTTAAAGCATACCTAGCGTTATCAACTGGTACAACAAGTTGAGGTCCAGCTATTGTGGCAATTTCATCATCTACATTTGTAGTTTCAATATTAAACGTCATTTTTTCTTCAACGATATAAGAAATAGATTTTAAAAATTCTAAATACTCTTTTTTATCTAATTCTTTACCTTTATTTTTTTTGTGCCAGTCATCTATTTTTTTTGAATTTCTTCTCTTTTTTGAATTAATTTTTATTTATTGGTGCAAGTTCATGAACAATATTTCCAAAATTGTTCCAAAATTCTTCTGATTTAATGTTTGTGCCTGGAATTATTTCATTATTTACAAAATCAAATAATTTTGTATTTATTTTTAGCCCATTTTTCTCAGTTATGCTCATAGCCACAGTCCTTTACATTATATTATAATATATTAATAGTAGTATTAACAACTCATATGAAAAATTATTTAGAATTTGAAAAAGAAATTAAAGCACTTGAACAAGAAGTTGATGGTTTAAAAAGTCCCTTTGGCTCAGAAGGAATTTCAGAAGTTGATACTCAAAAGATTAAAAATACTCAAAATGAAATAAATGAAAAACTAAAAGAGACTTATGCAAATCTTAATAGTTGGCAAAGAACTCAAGTAGCAAGACATGAAGATAGACCTAAAGCAAATTTTTATATCAAAAAAATATTTTCTCAATTTACATTATTATCTGGTGATCGATATTTTGGTGATGATAAATCTGTCATCGCTGGATTTGGATTAATTGATAACAAATCAGTTTTAGTTGTTGGCCAAGAAAAAGGTGAAGATTTAAATAGTAGAATTGAAAGAAATTTTGGAATGATGAGACCAGAAGGTTACAGAAAATGTATTAGGCTAATGAAATTAGCAGACCGTTTTCAAATACCTGTAGTAAGTTTTATAGATACACCTGGAGCATATCCAGGACTTGGAGCTGAACAAAGAGGACAAGCTTCAGCTATCGCTAATTCAATAGAGTGCTGCATGTCATTAACTGTTCCAAACATCTCAATTATTATCGGAGAAGGTGGATCTGGTGGAGCAATAGCCTTAGCTTCATCTAATAAAGTTATCATGTTAGAAAATTCTATTTATTCTGTAATTTCTCCAGAAGGATGCGCATCAATTCTTTGGAGAGATCCTAGTAAATCGTTACAAGCAGCCGAAGCAATGAAATTAACTGCAAAAGATTTATTAAAACTTGGTGTCATAGATGAGATAATTTCAGAACCATTAGGCGGAGCTCACAGAGACCCAGAAAGTATTGCCGCAGATATTAAACACTCAATTATGAAAAACTTAAAAAGTTTTGAAAACTTTAGCAAAGATGAGATTTACGATCATAGAAAAGCGAAATTCCTTCAAATAGGTAGAGATCAAGGATTTAGCAAGTCTACTAATTTAGATGGCGGTGGATTAAGTTATAAAGAATCAACATTACAAAAATTCACTTCACATATAGACAAAAACAAACTTGTATACGGTGGTTTGGGGCTCTTAGTCGCTGTAAGCTTAATTGCTCTTCTTTTTTAGCGATTGTTGCATAAAAACAATCTATTAAAATTAAATTTTCTTCTATTGACTTTTATCAATCAAATCTATTTAAGGTGCAAATAACTAATCTTTGATTAGTTTAAGTTAATAATAATAAGGAAAAACTAAAAATATGAGTACACTAAAAGGTAAAGTAAAGTGGTTCAATGGTACTAAAGGATATGGTTTCATTGAAAGAGAAGACAAAGAAAAAGACGTGTTCGTTCATTCTTCAGCTGTTAGAGAAGCTGGTTTAAAATATTTAAACGAGGGTGATGAGTTAACGTTTGAAGTGGAGAGCACGGAAAAAGGTCCTTCAGCAGTAAAACTGCAGAAAACATCTTAATCTAAATTTCCAAAAATCACTGGTTAACGGGGCATTAAGATAAGCTTTGCTTTTTTATTGTCCCGCTAATTCCTTCTTGAAAAAGACACATTTTTTTTCTAAATAACAATCATGATTATAAAAAAGACATTATCTACTCTAAGATCACATTCTCACAGAATGCATGCTAGGCTATTGCTTAGCTTATAATCAAAAATATATAAATTTAATTAAAATTAAGATAAATATAACAAGGACGCAGCAGTAGCTCAGTTGGTTAGAGCACTAGTTTGTGGAACTAGGGGTCGGTGGTTCGAATCCACCCTGCTGTACCAAACAATGACAAAAGAAAAAAACAACAAACCTTCTAAAGAGCTTCCATTAGGTTTTGTAGACAGACAAGAAAAAGAATTACTCGTACGAGATTTCATAATTTCAAATATTAAAGAGGTTATGATTAAATACGGATTTCAGTATCTCGAAACTCCAAGTTTTGAGTATTCAGACAGTATTGGAAAATTTTTACCTGACAAAGAAAGACCAGACGAAGGTGTTTTTTCATTTAAAGATGAAAATAAATGGTTATCATTGAGATACGATCTTACAGCACCACTAGCAAGGTACGTTGCAAAAAATTACTTAGAAATTCCTAAGCCATTTAAAAGATATCAACTAGGTACTGTTTGGAGAAATGAAAAGCCAGGACCTGGTAGGTTTAGAGAGTTTTTACAATTTGATGCAGATTATGTTGGAACAAAAAGTTTACAGGCAGATGCAGAATTATGTGTCATGATTTCAGAAATTCTAGAAAAATGTGGACTTGCGAAATCAGAATATATAATCAAAATTTCATCTAGAAAAATCACTGAGGAATTATTTAAAAAGATAAATATTAAAGATAATCAACAAAGACTAACCGCACTTAGAGCTCTAGACAAAATAGATAGACTTGGTTGGAATGGAGTAAAAGAATTATTAGGTGAGGGCAGAAAAGATAAATCTGGCGATTTTACAAAAGGAGCAAATTTAAAGCTTGAAGATATTAAAACAATAGAAGAAACACTTAAAAAAATTCACCTGAAACAGAAGATTTAGTTGAGATATTGAAAATTTTTAAGGATTATAATTTTAATAATTTTGAATTCGATCCATCAGTTATACGGGGATTAGAATATTACACAGGCGCAATTTTCGAAGTGAATTTAAAATTTGATGTAACAAACAATAAAGGGCAAGTCATTCAATTTGGTTCCATAGGCGGCGGCGGAAGATACGATAATCTGGTAAATAATTTTGGTAATTATGATGCTCCTGCAACAGGGATATCAATTGGTTTAGATCGTTTAGTTTATGCATTGATGCAAAAAAAAGAATTTAAAGTAAAACAATCTAAACCAGTCGTGATTTGTGTTTTCGATAAAAATTCGATGAAAGATTATATAAATGTACAAACAATATTAAGAGAAGCTGGTATAAGCACTGAAATTTATCCTGGAGAAAGCAAGCTAAAAAAACAAATGGAGTATGCAAATAAAATAAAATCTCCAGCAGTTATTTTATATGGTGAGAATGAAATTAAATCAGGAAAGCCGACTTTGAGGAACTTAAGTTCAGGTGAAGAAAAATCAATTGAAATAAAAGAATTAGTTAATGAAATCAAAAAAATTATCTGAAGTAATAATTAAAACCTTTAAGAGTAATGGTTTTGTTTTATCAGAACCTGATGTTCTTTAGACTCAGACTATATCATTGAAAGATCAGGTGAAAAATTTAGAAGTTCAATGCTAACTTTCGATAGAGAAGATGGAAAAACGATGTGTCTTAGACCAGACTTAACAGTTGCATCATGTATAAGCTTCTTACAAAAAAAAACTTCCTCAAAAATCTATTACTCCGGTCAAGCTTATAGAAGATCAGGAGGCAAAGGTGCAAATTTTATTAATGATCAATTAGGTATCGAAATTCTAGGTCAAAAAATCTTATTAAAGATGATTTTAAAGTGATCAGCACAATCTTAAATTCAGCAAAAAAATTAAAATGAAAAAAATTAAAATTAAAGTAGGCGATATTGGTTTATTTAAGAGCTTGATCAATGCTCTTGAGATGCCCGAGAGATGGAAACTAAGATTAATAAGACACTTTTGGAGACCAGGTTACTTTGAAGAACTTTTAAAGAGGCTAGAAAAAAATACAGATATTGATGCTGTAACTTTTGATGCAGATAAGAAAAGATTTTATGAAATGAAAAAATTTGATCAAAATAAAGTAATTGCTGGAAGGTCAATCTCAGAAATTTTAAAAAGATTTGATAAAAAGATCAAAGATCCAAGATCATTTGCAGATGGAAAAAAAATTGTAAAAATTATTAGAGCTTTTTTAAAAATTAATTGCAAACTTTCAAAACTAGATGATGATTGTTAAATTTTGCAAAAAAAAATAACCTTAAAATAAATATATTTAAAAATTTTAAATCTATTCAAAATTTAAAAAAACTTAATCAAGATATAAATTTTGTTACTAATTTTGGCAGAGACGTTGAGTATTATACAGGAATTGTGTTTGAAGTATTTTCGGGCACAAAACAAATTGCTTCAGGCGGTCGTTATGATGATTTACTAAAAAGTTTAGGAGCCAAAAAGAGCACCCTGCCGTTGGAGCAGCAATAAACTTAAAAAATATATGAAAGATTTGATTACTATAGGTTTGCCTAGTAAAGGGCGATTAAAAGAAAAATCAATATCATTTTTTAATGATAGAGGATTAAAAATTATACAAAGTGAAAAAGAAAGAAATTATTTTGGTACTATCGAAAATAAACCTAACGTTAAAATTATATTTCTACATGCTAAAGAAATTATTCAAAGATTAGGAGATGGAACACTAGATATTGGTGTATCTGGCCTAGATCTTTTAAAAGAGTCAGATTAAATTTACAAAGTAAAATAAATATCCAAAAAAAACTTGATTATGGAAATGCGAACTTAGTGATCGCTGTGCCGGATGACTGGATAGATGTACAGACAATTGCTGACCTTGAAGAAATATCATTTGATATAAGATCAAAAAGAAATACTAGGTTGAGAGTAGCAACTAAGTATCCGAATTTAACAAATGATTTTTTGATTTCAAAAGGAGTTACCCAATACAAATTAATACCTAGTCTTGGTGCTACAGAAACATATCCTTTTATAGGTTCCTCAGAAATAATTACTGATATTACCTCTACAGGAAAAACTTTGGCTGATAATAATCTAAGAGTTCTTAAAGACGGATTGATACTTAGCTCTAAAGCATGTTTGTTTATTGCAAAAAAAAAGGCTGCAAAATTGCAGCCTTTTTTAAAATCTTTGGGTAGGTGAAATTACATTCCCATTCCACCCATGCCGCCCATTCCACCCATGCCGCCGCCCATTGGAGGCATAGCAGGACCAGCGTCTTTATCTTCAGGTTTGTCTGCGATCATTGCTTCAGTTGTGATTAATAATCCAGCTATTGAAGCAGCATCTTGTAATGCTGATCTTACAACTTTAGTTGGATCAATAATTCCTTTAGCAAACATATCTACATATTCTTCGTTCTGTGCATCGTAACCTTGAGAAGCTTTTTTGCCTTCTAAAAGTTTACCTACAACTACAGAACCGTCGACACCTGCATTAGCAGTAATTTGTCTATTGGAGCTTGAAGAGCTTTTTTTACAATCTCAACACCAGCTTTTTGGTCATCACCTTTTACTTTAACACCGTCTAAGTCTTGTGCAGCGTAAAGAAGAGCACAACCACCACCGATTACTACTCCTTCTTCAACAGCAGCTCTCGTTGCATTAAGTGCATCTTCAACTCTATCTTTTCTCTCTTTAACTTCAACTTCAGTAGCACCGCCAACTTTAATTACAGCAACACCACCAGCAAGCTTAGCTAATCTTTCTTGAAGTTTTTCTTTGTCGTAGTCAGATGTAGTTTCATTGATCTCAGATCTAATTTGATTACATCTAGCTTCGATATCAGATTTTTTACCTTCACCAGCTACAATTGTACTGTTCTCTTTATCAATTTTAACTTTTTTACAAGAACCTAGATCACCAATTTTACGTTCTCTAATTTGATACCAAGGTCCTCAGAGATTACTTGTCCACCAGTTAGAATAGCAATATCTTCTAACATTGCTTTTCTTCTGTCACCAAAGCCTGGAGCTTTAACAGCTACAACTTTTAAACCACCTCTTAATTTATTTACTACTAAAGTTGCTAAAGCTTCGCCTTCAACATCTTCAGAAATAATCATTAATGGTCTATTAGCTTGAACTACTGACTCTAATAACGGCACCATTGGTTGTAAGTTAGTTAATTTTTTCTCAACTAAAAGCACTAAAGGATTTTCAAGTTCAGTTGTCATTTTTTCAGTATTAGTTACGAAGTAAGGAGAAAGATAACCTCTATCGAACTGCATACCTTCAACTACATCAAGCTCAGTTTCTACACCTTTTGCTTCTTCAACTGTAATAACACCTTCATTACCAACTTTTTGCATTGCTTTAGAAATCATATCTCCTATTGATTTTTCACCATTAGCTGAAATTGTTCCAACTTGTGCAACTTCTTCGTTAGCTTTTACTTTTTTTGAAGATGTTTTTAATTTATCAATTACATGTTCCACAGCTTTATCGATACCTCTTTTGATATCCATTGGGTTCATGCCAGCTGTAACATATTTAAGACCTTCATTAACAATAGCTTGAGTTAAAATTGTTGCAGTAGTTGTTCCGTCACCAGCATTATCATTAGTTTTGCTAGCAACTTCTTTAACCATCTGCGCACCCATATTTTCAAACTTGTCATCAAGTTCAATTTCTTTAGCTACAGATACACCGTCTTTAGTTGTTCTTGGTGCGCCGTATGATTTATCCATTACTACGTTTCGGCCTTTTGGACCTAAAGTAACCTTAACAGCATTTGCTAAAGTGTTTACTCCAGTAAGCATTTTAGATCTTGCTTCTGTGTCAAATTTAATTATTTTTCGCCATTTTGCTCTCCTCTAAACGTTATTTTTTACTTTTTGAAATTCCCATTATGTCTGACTCTTTCATAATGCTGTATTCTTTACCGTCTATTTTGACTTCAGTTCCAGACCATTTTCCAAATAGTACGATATCACCAACTTTTACATCCATAGGTGTAATTTTCCGTCTTCATTTTTGGCTCCTGATCCAACAGCTACAACTTCTCCTTCTTGAGGTTTTTCTTTAGCTGTATCTGGGATGATAATTCCGCCAGCAGTTTTTTCCTCACTGTCTAGCACTTTAATAAGCACTCGGTCGTGCAAAGGTCTAAATTTCATATAATATTTCTCCTATAAATTTAAATGTAGTCCTGATATGGTAAGTTTTAACTATATTTCAAGAGGCAAAAATCATTAAAAAACCAATAAAATTGTGCTTTAAAAGACATTAAACAAAACAAAAGAGATTAACAAATTGAGAGAATTAGAAGGCCTAAAAGAAATATATAATAATTACGATACCTTCATAATTGATTTATGGGGAGTGATGCATAACGGAATAATGCTTAATCCTAATGCTATTGAAGCAGTAGAGAATTTACTAAAGAATTCTAAAAATTTGTTTTTTTATCTAATGCGCCAAGACCAAGCGCAAATGTTATTAATTTTCTTTTGAAGATGAAAATGGACAAAAAATATCTTTCTAACGTGATGACCTCTGGTGAGGCAGCGATGCACGCTATAAATAAAGAAAAATTTGGAAAAAACTTTTATCATTTAGGACCTAAAAGGGATGTTCAAATATTCGAAAAGTTAAAGATCACGAAACTACAATTGATAAATGTGATTTTATATTATGCACTGGTTTATTTGATGAGTATGCGAGATGATTTAGAATATTATAAAAAACTTATTAAAAGATCATGTATCAAAAAAGTTAATTTGTACAAATCCAGATTTAACTGTTCATAGAGGGTGATGTCGAAGAACTTTGCGCAGGATCAGTCGCAAAAGTTTTTGAACAGCTTGGAGGAAAGCAATATATTTCGGCAAACCTTACGAAGAAGTTTACAAAATGTGTTTTTAAAAAAACGAGAGAGTCTTAGCTATTGGAGATAATTTAAGAACTGACATTAAAGGAGCAAATATTCTTAAACTTTGATTGTGTTTATATTTCTGAAGGAGTTCACCGGGACGAATATAATGATGACTCAGAGCTAGAAATGCTTTTAAAAAAATATAAAGTAAAAGCAAATTTTTATCAAAAAGAACTTAAATGGTAGAATGAAAATTTATAATAATACAATTTAAATTCTAAAACATAAAAAAGCAGTGGTAGCCATCGGTAATTTTGATGGGGTACACTTAGGTCATCAAAAGTATTAAAAGAAGCAAAGATAATGGCAAAAAAATTAAAATTGCCTTTGGTGCAATGACATTCGAGCCTATGCCTGTGATGTTTTTTAATAAGAAAATTAAAAATCATAGAATAAATTCCTTAATCAAAAAAAATATTATTTAAAAAAACTAAAATTAGATTTTTTAATAATTATTAAATTCAATAAAATATTTTCTTCCTTAACAGCCGAGAAGTTTATTGAGAAAATATTATTTACAAGAAAATAAATTGTAAATACGTATACATCAGTAGAAACTTTAAATTTGGTTTCTAAAAGAAAAGGAAACTTAAAAACTCTTAAATTTTTTGAAAATAAATTTGGCTATAAAAGTATTATACAAAGCCATACAAAAAAGATAAAAAAATTATTTCATCTACAATTATAAGAAAAAAATTGCATCTGGTAAATTAATGAAGCAAATAAACTTCTTGGTCGAAAATGGAGCATTGAGGGAAAAGTAATAGCAGGAGAAAAAAGAGGACGTAAAATTGGATTTCCTACGTGTAATTTAAAGTTAAGCAATTATGTAATACCTCAACCCGGTGTCTATGCTGTAAAAGTCAATGGTAATAATTTTGCAAAAAAGGGATAGCCAATATAGGTTTTAGGCCAACATTTAATGGCCAAAGTTTATTATTAGAAACAAATATATTTGGAATTAATAAAAATTTATATAATAAGGTAATTAATGTTCATTTTAAAAATTTATTAGAAAAGAAAAAAAATTTCAGAATATAGAAGAATTAAAAAAACAAATTAAAACTGATATACAAAAAGCCAAAAATTAATGTCTAAAGATACTTTACAACTTCCAAAAACAGCCTTCTCAATGAAGGCTAGTTTGCCAACCAAAGAGCCAGAAATTTTAAAGAAATGGGAGAAGCTCAAAATTTTGAAAAACTTAGAAAAGCTCAAAGGGAAAAGAAAAATTTGTACTCCATGATGGCCCCCTTATGCAAATGGCCATATACATATGGGAACTGCGTCTAAATAAAATTTTAAAAGATATGATTACTCGTTTTCATCAAATGAACGGCAAAGACTCAGTTTATGTTCCGGGCTGGGATTGTCATGGTTTGCCATCGAATGGAAAATTGAAGAACAGTATAAAAAAAAGAAAAAAAATAAAGATGAAGTTCCAGTAAAAGATTTTAGACAAGAATGTAGAGAATTTGCAAAAAGTTGGATAGATGTTCATATCAAAGAGTTTAAGCGCTTAGGAGTAGTTGGTGATTTTGATAATTATTATTCTACTATGAGCTATGAAGCAGAAGCTCAGATTGTAAGAGAATTAGGGAAGTTTCTTTTAGATGGTAGCTTGTATCAAGGTTTTAAACCAGTTCTTTGGTCAACAGTAGAGAAAACAGCTTTAGCAGATGCAGAAGTTGAATATATGGATCATACATCCAATACAATTTATGTTGCTTTTAAAGTTAAAAGTACAAATAAAGAATTCTTAAAAGATGCTAGCATAGTTATATGGACTACTACACCATGGACTATACCAGCTAATAGAGCTTAGCGTTTAATAGCAATATTGAATACTCAATTTTAGAAATTGATGACCTTGAATATTTTAAGGAAAAAAAAATAGTTGTAGCTAAAAATTTAATAGCAGCGTTGTTAAAGAATGTGAAATCAAAAATTATTTTTGCTCACTTCAGTAATTTTTTTGTATAGATTTTAACTTGCTCTACAGCAGGTTGATTGAAAGGATTTATTTTTGACAACTTTCCAATAATAATTGTTTCTAAAATAAAAATATGTAAAAAGTTTACTTAGATTTTCCTCATCAATTTTTTAATTTCAATTTCTCTGTAAGGAATCTTCTTTTTTTTAATGATTTTATTAACGCGTTTCTTTTGGGCAATTTTTACTTGTCCTAAAGTTTTTTTATGTGAGAAATTATTTTTATTAAAATAACTTTTATAATCTATCTTGAGTTTTGAAGCCTCTTTTGAGCTAAATATATAAAACATTTTATCATTAGGACCATCCAAGTAAAGTTGTAGCAAGCTATGGTGGTCTTTGGGTACGTTTGATATCACAGGCAGAAATCCTTTTTTATTTTTTCCCAAACTTTCAGCTATTAACTGTTGGCACCAATATAAAATTTTTCGAGATTAGGAGAATAATTTAAAAAAATTAAATTACTGTATTTTTTGGTAACTAAAAAATTAGATAATACCGTGTGCTAGACTTAAGAAGAGATTTATTATTCTTATTAAAAAAAATTTGTAAATTTGACCTCAATTTAGCAATATTTATTCCCATTAAATATGCAGGGATAATTCCAACCTCTGATAAAACTGAATATCTTCCACCAATATTTTGATATGTTCAACAAAAAATAATTTTAATTTTCTTGATAAATTAAATAGTAAATTATTTTTTCTTTCTGTTATTATGATTACGTTTTTTGCATTTTTTTTTAATATATTTAGAGAGAAAGCATTGGTAATCGTTTCTATGGTATTTCCTGATTTTGAAATAATAATAAAAAGGGTTTTTTTTAAGTTTTCTTTATACCTAAATTGAAATATTTTATTTTCATTCAATATCATCAAAATAATAAATTTTTTTTTTTTATTTTTTTAGCTAAAAAGCTTGATATAGCTTCTGCTCCAAGAATAGACCCCCCCATTCCAATAACAGCTACTGTTTTAAACTTTTTAAATTTTCTTAAATTTAAAAGATTTAAGTTTAAAAAATTCTCACTCAAAATATTGATGTTTTTTTTGAATCGTTTATCTCTTTTTTTAAATTTTGAAATACTTTTTCAAAACTTTTATTTAAAGATTTAAGTTTTTTTTTTCTTGGTGAAAAATTATTAAAATTATTTTTTAAGAGTAAATTAAATGTCACTTTTTGATCTTATCTAAAATTGATTTTTCAATTGAATCAGATTTATTTTGACCTATATCTGTTTCTTTAGGAGCCTGTAATATTTTTTTTATTTTATCTTCCTCTTTTCTTTTTTTTCAGAAATTGATCCTGGTTCTGGAATTACCTCATAGTTTGGTGGCATTGATAAGGGGGTCTTTTTTTTTACCAGAAATTCATCAGTAGTTTTAATTTTTTCATTTCTTAAAACTTGCCCGGCTTCTTGCATGCGGTGCAAGAAAAAAGCGTGAGTGCAATAGATAGTATAAAAAAGAAATTTTTCATTTAACCTTTAATAAAAATACCTTTACAAATAAATATTAATATTCCCAACGTAATAAATATATCTGCTACATTAAAAGTAAACCAGTGAAAGTTTTGATAATGTACGTCATAAAATCTGGTACTGCTTGAAAAATTAACCTATCATAAAAATTTCCAAATGCTCCACCTAAAATTAAAGAATAATTATTTTATCCAACTTCTCGGAAATTATCATTATATTTAATAAAATGAAAATTACTAAACCGATAAAGCATGTTATCAAATTATAAATTATTGTTGAATCCGTACTTAGTATTCCAAAACCAATACCAATGTTCCAAATAAGATCAAGATTTAAATAGTCATTTACAAAATGTATGTTCTGATTATAGTTTTTTATAACCTGAATTTTTGAAAACCTATCTAAAAGAAAAATAATTATAATAAATAAAAAAAAAAAAATATTTTCCTTTTTTTTAATTTATTTTTTATGTCTATAACGTTTATCAATTTTATAAGTTATAATATTGGACAATTTTTTTCTAACACATTTTCTTTCTAAAATTTCCAACATCTTTCACATTTTTGACCGGTTGCTTTTTTTACCTCAATATTTCTGTTTTTTCAGATAACATTTTTTCAGCTTTAGAAGTGATAAAGTATTCTGCCAAATTAAATTTTCTAAAAATTAAAGTTTTCTTTATTTAAATTTAATTTAATTTCTGCCTCTAAACTTGAGCCAATTTCTTTACCGGCTCTCTTAGCTTCATTGCTATATTTGCATCTTGTTTAATCTTATTTAATTTTACCCATTTTTTGTTAAGTGTTTCATTATACCAGTTTTTTGGAATTTTAACAAAAAGATCTTCGTGTATGCTTTGATCTTTTTTTTTATTAAATTATAAATTTCTTCTGTAGTAAAAACTAGAATTGGAGCAAACCATTTTAGTAGGCTTTCTAAAATAATATTTAGAACAATTACGCAATCTTTTCTTTTTTAGATTCTAAATCATCGCAATAAAGTACGTCTTTTCTTATGTCAAAGTAAAAAGAGGAGAGATCTAGAGTGCAAAAATTTAGTAATCTTTATAAAGTTTATGAAAATTATAATTTTTTAAACTTTCATTAATTGACTCTCCGATTATATAAATTTTATGTAAGATATATTGCTCTAATTCATCAAGCTCGTTTACCTCAATTTTTTCAAAATTTTGATTTTCAAAATTATCTTTTAAATTACCTAATATAAATCTGAATGTATTTCTTATTTTTTCTATATGATTCTGCATGTTGAATAAGTATGTTTTTATCAATCCTCAAATCTTCTGAGTAATCCGATGATGCAACCCAAACTCTTAGAATGTCAGCTCCATAATTTTTTAAAATTTCTTCTGGAGAAATGACATTGCCCATAGATTTTGACATTTTCATTCCTTTTCCATCTACAACAAATCCATGTGATAAGATGCTTTCAAATGGAGCTTTGCCTCTCGTTCCGCAAGATTCCAAGAGGGAAGAATGAAACCATCCCCTATGTGGTCAGAACCCTCCAAATACATGTCGGCGGGCCATTTTAAATCTTTTCTTTTTTCCAATACAAAACTATGCGTTGATCCACTATCAAACCATACTTCAACGATATCTTTTAGTTTTTCATAATCTTTAGGATCATGGTCATTGCCTAAAAAGACTTTTGGATCATCTGTAAACCAACAATCTGACCCTTGTTTTTCATAAATAGAAGCGATTTTATCTATGACTTTTTTATCTCTTAGAGGTTCTTTGGTTTTTTTATTAATAAATATTGGAAGAGGAACGCCCCAAACTCTCTGTCTGGAAAACACACCAATCTGGTCTTCCCTCAACCATCGATAACAAACGATCCTTACCTTTACTCGGATAAAATGTTGTTTGGTGAATTAGCTTTGACTGCCTTATCTCTTAAATTATTTTTTTGCATTGATATAAACCACTGTGGAGTCGCTCTATATATAAGCGGAGCTTTTGATCTCCAAGAATGGGGATAACTATGCGTAAGTTTATTATTTTTTAGAAGTTTTTTTGCTCTTTAAGTTTCTCAATTATAATTGGATCAGCTTTAAAAATATGAGTGCCAGTAAAATGAGGTATCTCTTGGGTGTAAAGACCAGTATTATCTACTGTATACAGTGATGGTATGTTGTTTTTTAAACAAAGGTTAAAATCGTCAACTCCATGACTAGGTGCACAATGAACAATACCTGTGCCCTGATCTAAACTCACAAATTGTCCATCTAACATTGGAACATCATAATTGTAATTCATTTTTAAGAATGGATGACTGCAGATAGTTCCTGCTAATTCAGATCCTTTAAAAGTTTTTATCTCTTTATAATTTTTGATTTCACATTCTTTAACAACCGCTGCTATTAAATTTTTAGCTACAACTATTTTTTTCTCCTTAAAAAATTCAAGATCATCTATTTCTAAAATTGAGTACTCAATATTGCTATTAAATGCTAATGCTCTATTAGCTGGTATAGTCCATGGTGTAGTAGTCCATATTACTATGCTAGCATCTTTTAAAAATTCTTTACTTGTGCTTTTAACTTTAAAAGCGACGTAGATAGC
>JAHPZR010044160.1:0-17365 GCA_019787425.1 Platygyra sinensis
AGCTTGAAAACTTGCACAATTACAAGGATTTGTATCGAAAACCACTGGAGCGTGACTGGAGGGCAAAGCGACTTCTTCTCATACAAATCCTTCTAATTTTTAACGTCCATAAAAATTCCCCCTTAAAAGATATAAACCTGAAAATTTGCATGTAAGCTTATTTGGAACTGTTCTTTCCATTTCTGATAACATTATGCATTACCAATGATTAATCAGTGTGTTCTTGAAAAGCACGTCACGTGACCAACTGTTGCAAAAGGCCTATTTAGTACTTCACAAAATCTCACCAGTGACTTGCTGTCCAACATTCAAGCTTAAACCAACTTGATTCGAAGGTTTTCCTCGGTCGTTTTATCTTTTATCTATCTGTCTATTTTGAACGCCACTATGAGGACTGCGCTATTAGTTTCATCAGAATATCTTCGCTATTTCACCAAAGCTTCCCCTGGACCTTTTTAATATATTTTCTTTTTTTTCCTCTTGGTTATTTAATGATCGACGATTTCATCTGTTCAAGATTCAAGTCATTTCATCAGCAACAAAATTTCCTTCGGTCTAGTCGATATACCGTACCGTTTTGCGCTTTTAGCTTGAAATTCTGACTTCTTATTACCACCTTTGATGCAACAGTTTTGGCAAGACATTGCCTCTTTGAGGTAAATTTGAGGCGAAAAAATAATTATGAAGCCTCTCTTTCATCAATCTACAACCCATGTGTCCATAATTGCCGATTTTTCTTTATTTTCTGCCTTGTAAAAGTCTTACCTCAAATTGCTAAGAACTAGCAGGATAATAAAAGTGGCGCTAGTGTTTTAAGTCGTACAGTTTCCGATTTGTTTCGAAAAGGGCAAAAAATAGCTACATTATGCCCAAGTTTGTTTGCCGCCATAAAAGTTTAGTTTCCATTGTTGTTTCTAAAAGGGAAGAAAATGATATATTATGCTCAAGTCGTGTTTGTTTGCCACCATAAAGTCCATTTAGTTTCGAAAAGGAAAAAAGAAAAATGAAGTCAACTTGAAAGTCCGTACCGTAGTGGGCTACGAGTCTTCGTTGTCAAAATGGAAAAAAAAAAATAGCGGCAGCTGTACCATGGAGAACGATTTCAAAGGGCGACAGTTCTTTTATCCTTTGTTGCCATTAATTGTATTTGTGCTTCCAGTTTAGAATAATATACAAAAAATTAATACTTTTACAAATTAGTTTTAACGCTTAAACATTACCAGTTAATGCGAAAATATTTAGCAAAAAAATTTGAAGGCTAAGTTAAACGTCTTTGTGATTCTACGGAAACTGGCCTTGTCACCCAACGTTTCCTCTTAATGTAAATGCCACTATCATTGTTAGTCACGTACTAGCCTGCGTAGCTTGGCGGTTTAAGCGGTTTTTGAGTTGTCTCTCTCCCATGCAGGCTCCCCGCGGCTTTGGGGTTCGTTATCGCGGCGTCCCAACTTTTTTAGCGTGCTGTGAGTTGTTGGCATCGTTCGGTGTCTGCGTTCCTTTGCGTCCAGAGCGGCTGCGAGAGTTTTGTGGTCCCTTTTTGGTTACTGAGACGTTAAACTTCAGCCTGAACGATATCCTGGATAGATTCTTCGGTTAACGTGAATTCGGTTTCCATGCCAATTTGTGCCTTGGTCTTTTCCTCGTCTTTTCATCTTTATTCAGGGCGTCTATGAGAGCTTTTGATGTTTTGTTAGCCGTGCATTGAAAGTAGAAGTCATCCAACAATTTATTGGCGTATTTAACCAATAAATCAGCTTTTCCAATGGATTTTTTGTCCTTGAGAGGAAACGAAGATCTCCATTGGTCAATAGTGGCTTTAATATCCTCTTTACAGTGATCAACGGAGTGTTCAGTCTCAGAAACTTCTTTGCATTGGCTTTCCAGCGTGGCATCCAGAAGTTGTCAAACTTCTTCTGAAGATCCTCTGACTTGCTTTTAGCTTTGACAGGCTTAATCTTCAGACCTTTTGGGACCGTCTTTTGCTGGAGTTGTTCTTCCAGATTTTTGATCCTCCTGTGGGATTGGGAGAGAGCGTTCTCGGTGTCCATCAACACATAAACTTTCTTTTTGAGGATAGACGCAAACGCCGAGTCCAGTTTAGCATCGGGAGGGCTCTCAGTGGGCTTGTCCTTGGTAGCGGTTTCGACGCTGCAGAGGTCTGCAACTTACAATTCTCGCACACTCGTTTGTCGCTCAAGAGAATCTTCTCTATTCATTCCATTTAGAGAGAGAGTGATTTGGTTTGTTCCTTGAGTCCACTGCGGCCTTGATCGTGGTCTTCCATGTGGCTTCTTCTAGGTAGCTAATACAAAGTGATTTGAGAATCACCAACCACAGAAGACAAAAATATCCACCGTCATTTAGCAGCTTTTAGGTTCCTTTCATTCAAAAGTCGAATCAAATGGCCTCTAGGTTGACCGCAACCACAAGTTTTCCGAGGGTATATATTTTTTCAACTCCTGCAATTTTCAAGGCAACGTCCAAGCTTTTCGGCTCACAGGGCCGCTTCGATGACAAAAACTGACTTGATTTTTCCCAATTCTGCTTTCGCTGCCCTTTCGCTGTAAGTTTTCCGATTTTACGAGAAGCGACGCTCGTGTCAGGTTTGACAGTGGCGTGATTTTTCTAGACCAAGCACAATTCTTTGCTACACATAGTAACCGATAAAATTGCTTCATTTTATCATAGATTACGTCAAATGGCCTTTTTTTCGTCTTCGCTAAAGCGGACAAAGGCGGGGCAAAGGCCGGCTTTCGCGTTATGTTGAAGTGTTTTGAAATAAACAAAAGCGTTATCTATAGTAATTTGTTTCGTTATTATATAAAACAAATAGATTCCATGTTGCCATGCCTCTGTTCAGTAATAGATCACAACAGAACAACAGTGACACACTGGGCTCACCTCGTGTGCCACTTTTTTTGTTCTTACCACATTTTGACGTCATCTGTGACCTATTACTGAACTGACGCACGGCAACATGGAATCTATTTGTTAACTGCGTGACACTGAAAACCAGCAATGCTTCAGCTTCTAAAAAGATTAAGAATCCCCCGCGATAACTCTAAAATTTTAAATGTGCCTGTTTTTAGACCAAGCAAGAGATTGAGCTGAAAAGTTGGTAACAGATACAGGTACTCCCTTTTATGTCAGATGAAGATAATAACTTTGATGGCTCTTTAGTTTTGGATTCTTAGAAAATGATGAAGTCATTGCAATTTAAGAATAGCATGTTTTTCACACTTGAAAATGTTATTTTTACAGGTGTTAAGATCACCATTGCTATGGTTACATTATCCACTAAAAACTACTTAGATGGTATGCTGTATGATCGAAACATCATCGGTTTTTCCTCGGAAATCTTCGGTTATCTTCGGATATTTTCGAAAAATGTTCGGAAACGTTTGACTGGTCTTCAGACAACTTTCAAAGAATCTTCGGAAATCTCTGGAAATTGCTTGGAAATCTTCGGAAAATCATCAAAAAAGCCGACTTTAGTATGTTTATCTAATAAACAAAATAATACATACCTGCGCGTACACATGGAATTTCTCCTCTCATGTTCAACTTTATATCTCACTCGTTCGCTGCGCTCACACATGAGATATCAAGTTGAACACTCGAAGAGAAATTCCATATATGTACGCGCACCCATGTATTATTCTCTATTGATCAGTTCTTGTAGGAGTTTATATTTTCTCAAGTAAGCCCTGGCATTCCCCAGCGGGTGGCAGATTTAATTAGCTGGTGTCAGGCTACAATACAGTTCTAAGGAACAAAAACTTTGTTTTTTTTTTTCAGAATCTTTGGTCTTAAAGCTTTCCAAAAATTAATATTTTGCCATGGTTTGGAATTAAATCTTAGCCATGAAAATACTTTTAGAAAATGGTATGTTTTCAAGTGCATCCTCGCCTTAATTAATCCGATCTTTATCTCCCTATGGTTAAAATAATTGAAAAATATATTGGTGCTTTTGTAGGCTCGATTTCCAGCCGCTGTTTTGGGAAAGGAGGAAATCGAGCCTGGTGTTTTTGTTGCTAGTGTAAAACCTACTACTTTTCTTTTATCCAGTTAAGCTTTTAATTTTTACACAAGTTTCGCTGCTGTTGCTTAGCTTACTTAACCGCCATTCCACATGTTTTGTTTTAGTGGTTGATAATACTCTTATCTGACAACAATGGAAAAAATGGAAGAAAGCAAGGACTTCACTGTAAACTTATTAACGACTGGAATTATAGGCACATATTGGCCCAAAAAAACATATCTTGGCGCCGTAATCAAGAACAGGAGTGGAGAGGTAATGTGGAAGAAAACATACCAAACACTACCTAAGCAAGACCAGCCTCCGCCTAACAAAAACCAGACAGAACGCCAAATGCTGGATGACCAAACATTCAAACTCTGTGCAGAGAAAGAGGAGGTCGGCGAAATTATTCTTACGAGCAATTACTCACCATGCAGGGATTGTGCAAGCGATTTGATAAACTTTTATAAACAAAACAAAAAACTGAAACTTACCATCCGATTTTCACATCCTTATGAAACAAAAGAAGGCAAAGATCATCTTGAAGGCCTCAAGGATCTAGACAGAGCAGGGATTACCTTAGAGGCTATGACTGAGAAGTCCTGGTTTGACGTGCTGATGACCGAGAAGTCCTGGTCCGATTCGATGACGGTTGGGAAGTCCTTGTTAACGAAAATGATGAATGAGGAGGATTGGTTTGACAAGGTGATGGAGCTGTTTGGTTTGGATCCTAATAGAGTAAGAAAAAGAGATGCCGCCACAAGGAAAAAATTGGCAGAATTGTTAATTGAAGAAGAACTGGTTGACAAAGTGAAAGAGAATCTTAAGTTTTGACAATTCTAAGCGATTTTGACTGATAAATCCGTAGTTAATGGCATGACGTGACATTTCCTGGAAACGCCCTGCATCTGTTTTAATGTTGGACTTATTTTATTTTAGTTTTATTTGCCATCAAAACTATCCAAAGAAATTATAAAAAAACACTCGCCTGTGGTTCGTGTTTTGTACATTTCCCTCGTGTTCTCAAATGCCTATCGTGTTTTATCACAGTGTAATACATACACGGCTTGGGCTTCTTTATTTGTTAAATATAAACCGGTCCAGGCAGTTTATATAACATTCTCGAGGCCTCGCTACTGAGCTCGCCACCTTTGCCATTTCGGAAAGTAAACATGGCGGACAGTTGTGAATGAATTTTTCATTTATTTGGAAGACATGCTTGTAAGTCCAGGATATCTAAAAGGATGGAGAATTTTCAAAGTGACTGATGTCGCCCTTGAACCAAAAAACCTTTCATGACCTCGTATTCAAGGCAGTTAAGAATCGTAAACGCAGTGGTTAGTTGATCGCCAGCAGGTCAGATCGATTGACCGAAATCTGTTTTTGTCCAAGATGAAGTTACTCTTTTTGAGACGTTGATGACAACTATGAATGAGGTCAACAGAGATAAAACAAAAGGACCAGATTAATTTTTTCGTAATGTTTCGCTAGTCTGTTTTACTGCTGAAGGCGACGAGTAACCTAATTTACAATCGATGTACATGTAAGCTTATTATAAAAACTCTACGGATACATACCTGTATGCAAACAAACAATTGCGTCTTCGTTTTTATATTTTAATCCGTTATTCTCTGTTGTTCAGCTCTGAAATTATACTAAAACAGTTATTTCCTTCAGGCTCAAAGAATATTGTCGAATGATCTCCTCGACTTCGTTACGGGGATTATTCCACAATATTCACTTCGCCTTCGGCGAATAATTGTTAAATATATATCTACTAGCGATCTATCACAAATACTGTTCTCTGATAGGCTACGCTACTCACTTTCTATCTCTGTTATAGATAGTGAGCTGTGTAGCAGTATACCTTTGTTAACAAAATAACGGCCGCTTCTTGGCGTTTTCGAAGTGTCTGTGGAGAGAATTTAGATAAAATTTTGAACAACTAGTAAAAACTCAAGAACAATAACTAGATTACTCGCTCTCGATTTCTATCACGCGATGGAAATCTTGAGCTCGTGATCTACTAGTGTTTACATGTAATAGAATATCAATAAGTCCAGTTCAGTTCTGGTGTGATGATTGATTAAAGTAACAAGATTTGGTCACTTGACGAGTAAGCTGTCTAATTTAATGAATACGTTTGCCTTAAAGAAATGCAGAAACCTCGTTTTTGTTTTTATAAGCTGGATCCAACTAAAATTTGCTCCCCAGCGGAAGTTTTGAACAGGACTGACGATCTCAAAAGTGCCCAAAATTAACCTCATACCAACTCGCATTTTTTCGGTAGGGATCTGAGTTGCAGACTGATTGCTGTGTTCTATACCTTTCCCGAAGGGAACTGCTAACATCTAATGTAGGAAGCAAGTTCTGCGAATCAACCTTCCTACCCACTCCCCCACTTCCCCTCCCATCTCACCCCACTGAGGTTGTGTGTGGTAATTTTCACTCCACTGGTTGCATTTTGGATGGAACTTCTCGGCAAAGGGAAATCCAGACATGTTTCTCATTAGCCTGTGTGCAGCCGCCTGCTCCTCTCCAGAAAAAATCAGAAGGAGGCTTTTTTACTGAGATTTTCTTGATGAGTGTGGGCGGGTCAGGACATAGGCTAGTTTCTCCTTGCACAAAGGAATAGATTGAAATTTGTCAACAACTAGAAAATGTTTTAGAAATAAACTGTCCTTACTAAAGTTCACAATGACATTACCTCTGCGATTGACAATCAACAGTATGTTATTTTAAGTCCACTGGTGCGTCGACGCTTTGTATCCCAGCCACATCTCGGCGTTCCTGGTAGCCTGAAGTGCTTGCGTTTTTCGTGTGTTCACGTTTTATAGCGATATTACTTCGTGATCGAGTAGATACGCCGCCATGCTGGTTTAGAAAAAGTGGGCGTTACTTCTCATTCAGCCTAACACCTGACTCCCTACAATCGAACACCTTTCCGTCTCTCCCCAAGCTTTGAATTGCAGGCTACTTTCGTGGCATGGCGCAAATATTAAGGAAACGTTTCTTTCGGAAAATCCAGGATTTGATTTTTTAAATAATCGATAACAGATTCTGCGCTTCTTTACTAAACAAATCCAAGATCACTCGGAAGGTAACCCGTTCATATAAAGAAATGGCATCCATCTTACATGATGTGTGATACAACTTCACTGACACTCTGCATCCCTTTCCTATATATATACGCTTCGGATTAAGTTATGCAGGCCGTTTACAGATTTCAACTAGCGCAATCCGTAACGTTTCACATTTATAGTCCATTAGAGACAAAGCTGGAGGGCGTGGTACCCTCATGCTCTGTGCTTTCGACTTTGGATGAAGAAGTTCGAGTTCGAACTCTGGCCGGTGACATTGTGTTGTGTTCTCTCTCTACCCAGGTGTATAAGCAGGTACCGGTAAATTTGATGCTGGGAGTAACCCTGCGATGGACTAGCATTCCATCCAGGGGAGCAGAAATACTTCTTGTCGTTTCATGCTACAGGATCTGAAGATATGCGCAGGCCTGTGGGCCACTAGGCTCGTATACCGACTTAAGCTATATGCAGAGCCTAAAACCCCTCAGACGAACTTAATTCAAGCCACGGCAACTAACCACTAACATTACCCAACTGGAGGATGAGGCGTAAAAAAAAGAAATAATAAGTAGTTTATCCTCCTGCTCGGCCGTTTTGAAAGTTATTTTTAAAAAACCTTTAAATCCCAGTAGGGTCTAGAAATATCAAGTCCTGTGAAACGGAATTCACCCAGGTTGACAGCTCAAGGGGTTTTTTCACAAATTTTCATACACCACTAGACTGCGAGTACTCTCTTTCTCCTCCTAGCGTGCGACGCAAATACACATAAAGTTTGATCTTTCCAATCTGCCTCTTGTGACACCTATTTGCTTGAGAATTCCTCCCAATTGCAAAATAACATCATTAGTGTTGTTTACTCGATCCAATGCCAGGTTTTGTAAAGTAACTCGAATGCCCATATTTCCTTGGCGAAGACAATGGTTTGTAAAACAATTAAATTATAAGACTGGTTCGAGGGATTTTTCATCGAGGGTCGCAAAAACCAACACCAAAGCAATCATTTTAGTCAATCATAAAGGACACAGACGATACAGTAAACCAATCAAATCTACAAGAAATTACATATAACTGACGTGAATCAGTCGCGTTTGGTTTGGTTTCACTTCTGATTCGATGAAAAATTGGCCCCAGCTTTTTCAGCCAATCCTGTTGCGTGGTTGAGCAAAACCAATTACTTTTCTGTTCTCAAGTTAAAGCCGTTCTTTCAAAACCAGTCAGCAGTACGACGAAAAAATCCCTCCCATTCGAATGCAATTAATGCAAAATATTTACAACCATGTTCCCTGAAGTTCTTCACCATTTACAATGATGGATGATTTCATCTGCTCTCCATTCAAGTCATTTTGAGTTTGAGTGAACCCCTCCAACCCCTCGAGTGCTTATATCAGGCTATGCAAACACAGGAAAAAAGTTTTCTATTGCTTTCATAAAATATTTCTCAAAATAAATTCGACAAATGAAGAGAACTTCTTGATCTAAAAAGCTTTTCTCAATACACGCTCTAGACAATCATCTTTCCTACTAACCAATCAAAACGCACATCTGATAACGCACGAACCAATGAAATTTCGCGTTACAAAAATCAAAATTTGTGGCAAAATCGCCAGCGAGCAAGTGAGCGCCATGTAAATGAAAGCGATATCAGCTTTGAATCCTTCTAAATCTTTGGGAGAAATGCCTAAGGCTCGGTGAAAACAGAAGAAATGTTCAAAAGATTTACGACTCTGTAAGGAAAGAACTTCAAGATGAAACCACTGTGCTTGATCGCTCTTGAAACTGAAGCAAACTTGCTCGATTTGGCAGCCCGAGAAGATGGTTGAGAGGTTGAATCGCTCATCGTGCTTTGTGACGTTTTGCTAGTTTGGAATCATAGCACATGCAAGCAGGCAAGTTTGAGTTAATGCAGTTAGGTCGAAGAACATTAAATCCATCAGTCTAGTGAGCTGTCTGGTACATTCTTCCAAGTTTTATTGGTCATGTTTTGAACATTTGACAGCCAAAACACGGCAACCGATCGGCCGTGTAAAATTTGAATTTAACAGATTTCGCTTCGCAGACTGTAGGATATACATGTAGTTGGCGTTTAATTTTATTGCACATCTTTTTCAAAAAACAGCATGTGATTTTGAGAATTTTATTGTAGTAATTAAATGCAAAAATCATTTTGAAAAACGTTTACTGTGTATTCTGTTGCATAATATTTTGTTGTCTTCGCTTGAGCTCCCTCGGCAAGGTCGTCTAGCTCACTAACATCGAGGCATACAAAGCGCTGTTGTTCTTCTTTCTTTTGCTTTCTTTCCACGGGTCTGAGGGAAAGAGATGGTCAATCCCCAAATCAAAACTTGGAAAAATTTTCTTCATTTGAATTCCTTAATATTTTGTACTTGAGAGTTGAACTACCGGCTTCGAAATGGTTTCAAATTGTGCCGGGGAAACACAGAAAGCGTGACGTGACAACCGTGTTTGCATACTCTCATCTGAACACGCCTATCGACCAATGAGAATGCGCATACTGTCTTAAATATTTTATAAGAAATAATTCATATTTGAACTGCGGTTGTGGATGAAAGAGAAGAATGATCAAACTGTTTCCCGATTCAATCTTTTCATTATTTCACGCTTCAACGGATGATTTTTATTTGATGCTTTGCCAAGCATGATTATTCATGCAACAGTTTTGGCAAAACACGAATATCTTTGAGTTAAATTTGAAGTAGAAAAATGTTTATTTAGCCTTTCTTTCATCAATCTACAATCAATCTTTTCATAATTGCCAATTTTTCTTCATTTTCTGCGGCCTTGTAATTTTGTTCACTCGCTGTTTAATTCACCGTTAGCAAAGTATCAGTCGACGCTTTAGTCACAACAACTGATTTAATTCCATTCGTCGATGATTGCTTCCAAAAAATTGTGTACCCAAATTAAGGTATGAACAAGCGTAACATGAAACTATACGAAAGAAACAAACAGTTGATGCCTGATGACTAACGCTTACCTGATGGCTTAACAGAATTACAGCAGAATGAAACTACAGCTCAAAATCTATGGTAACTATTACAAGGACGCTGATTGCGAAAACTGTTAGAATATGCGAATACACTAACTGCGATGATTCATACATATCTAAACACGAGCGGGCTCAAAATAACTCGCGTCCTTGCGTGTATGAGGTTTCTTCCTCTCTGACAACTGTTCTGAAGCTAGCATACGAGCTGGATTGGTTTCTTCATCTTTGTTGTCTGCCAGTACTAAAACTATCAGCCTGTTTACAGCTAGTTGGACAGTGACATAGCCTTGCTTGGTACCTCTCCACTGGCTCTCTTGGCTTTTGGTTCTTATACTGTACCTCCACATTAAGAACCTTTCCGTCATCGATCCTCTGGAAAGGTTCGCGATACATTTCCGAGTTGCTGGTTGCCGCGTACTTGGTTGTCATCTTGGATAAGTACCACATTCCTTACTGATTCGTTGCGTCATGCAGTGTGCCACTTTTGACGCACAATCAAACTAGAAAAGAAATCTCTGGTACACTTCTTCCGAAAAGCGTCTATGATGCGTTGAACGAATTGATAACGATGTTTGGGGTTACTTGCCTGCCTGAAATGGCCACTTGGCACCCTTGGTGTGGCCCACCTCAGCAGGAGATCGTTCGGGCAAAGGCAAGGGCCATCATCTGGTCTCTCGTTCATAAGGTTTGCAGCCTCGTAGCAAACTGTTTACAACTCGGACAATGCCAGCGTGCTTTCGCCAATAGCGACGGATACCGCTTTCTTCACTGACTTCACGAGCGGCTCTGAAATGCCTCTTTGTCAGGGCGCATCGTCTGGGATAAATTCCCACTGCGTTCCCTTTGTCGCACCAAACGCATTGAGCTCTACAGCCGAGTGCCATTATCTGAGAGCAATTTTGCTGGGTAAGCTCTTAGGGACACAAATCACCGCAGCACCATCATAAACTTTTCAGGGGCAATAGTCTGGCGCCAATTCCACATGCACTGCTCTTGTTCCTAAGTTGCCAGTGATGCGAGTAGTATAGGTGTTGGCGGTTCCAGCTCAGTTTTCAAAAACTGCTCTGTCACCGCGCAACTCTATACTACTTCCACAAAATATGTTACACCGTGCGTCGATCGCATGACGTGGTACACTATACGTAGAACACATGACGTAGTACATTTTATGTAAATTATATGTTTGTTTTGTTGTTGTTGTTTTTTTAATTTTTGGGTAATCCATAGAAGTACGAGACCATTACGTGTTATTCTCGGAAAGACCGAATGACATTCATAGAAAATGACAGGGACTTTCCCTCGGAAATGAGCCATCCAATTTCTATTGTTATCAAGTCACGAGACTGTCGTATGATTTTTTTTCAACCAATCATATGTTGACACAAGTACGAATTGTTTTGTTATTATAAATTTTGTCAGTTAATTTTATTTACAATCTGTGTAGCCAAACTGCCATCGTAATTTGTTTGCGTATTTTTCTGAGAAAATTATATGTTTTTGATTCCTTCGTTGGCAATTAACAGTTGCTGCTGTTCTATTAATCTCTTTAAAGAGTACTGGAAGAATATTGGAAGCATCATCGATAATATAATCATTTTTGGAGGTACGTGTCTGTAACCATGTTTTCACTGTATATATCTTTACCACAACAGCAAACGGTCGACTTTTTTTTTTACTTTTCCTTTTAAAAGCAACTAATGAAGGACATCTCTCCTTTTTATGATCACACCAAACAATCAACTTTTTTTATTCTTCTCTTGGAATGAGGGTTCGTTGCTGACTTTTGATTTTTTTGGCTATATTTTGATAAATTACAACATAATCACTGAGTCTAACGGTTTCGGAGCTTGGTTTCGCTTTTCTTTCCATATGAATCAGATATATCAAAAATTATAACTCTCTCTATATATAAATTATATCAAAACTGTATGTATTAACAAAGGATATTCACAACAAATGACAAGCACACTGAATCAGTTTATGAGCCCAAGCTCAAGCTGGGATTCACAATCTTTTGAGTCACAAAACTCAATCTTAAGTTGGGATTCAGAATCTTTGGGTGAAGTATATGGTCTCCACCATCGTCAGACTATGATTCTTCACAGTCAGAGGGTCAAATCTGTATAACGTATTAGTATAAATGAGTTGCAATCCAGAAATACATGGCCAAATGATTATAATAGAATATGTGGAATGTCCTTTTTGTGATTAACAGTTACAACCCCCATCAACAAAACATAACTCATGTTGCACTAAACAAGACATGATAAATAACAAAGGCATCAGTGTTTACAAAGTTGTGGTACAGTGAATTACTACCAAATACCGTTAGATTTCATTGATTCTTGTAAGAAGAAAAACAAGATTGTCAAGAAATCAATTTATGAGAGAAAATACCACCTCAAAAACACTATTAACGACAAGTAGTAAATACAAACAGTTACATATATCAAGTCATGATAGAATGAAAATACATCAGATTTTTAAAGAAATTGATAACATTCTCTCGCAAATTAATGGTAATCGCAAACGAACGAGAAGCATAAATTTTTTATTCAAAAGATATTTGAAATGTTGAAGATACCGTGTAATAAAATAATGATCACAAAATCACAAACTACAACGGATTTTTATGAACAATATTTGAATGAAATACTGTTATAATCGGTGATAAGCTAAAAGCATTATTAACAACATAATTTACTATATTTACACTCAAATTTGTCGCGTGGCCGACACAGATCAATGGTAATCTCATCAAGTACTTTTGCATAATCAAGGTACTGGTATTGTTTTTTATTGAATGATACTCCTCTCAAAAGTAACAGCAAGTCAGTCAAAACCTTGTCATATGTTGTAAAAGCAAATTTACACATTTCTACTTTTCTTTCGGAATTCTTGGCTTCTGAATATGTTTTCAGAATAACACCAGCACCTGATATTGTTTCAAGAACATTTGGCTTTAATGTTACGCCTCTAGCAATTGTTCTTGTGAATAATAAAGCCACTGAACAAATATTATAGGCAAGTTCTGTATTTTTCTAAATGTCTGAAAGTCGTTTTGTAAAGCCAGAATTTTCATGGTAGAATTGTATAAAACTTCTAATTCATTTTTCTCTGATTCAGCTAGATTTGGACTAATATGATTGAAATTTAATATTGACTTTGATGTTTTCATATAATTGATGGGGTGAGTGCAAAACCATGTTAAGTGACGATCTTAAGTAGTCTTTCTCTTTTTTTCTCAAAATTGCCTGAATTTTTGCATGTCCCTTTTTATTTAAATAGAAAAACATCACCCTGGATTTTTTTTTTTTTTTGGCTCGGTTTTGCTCTTCGTTTTTGAGAACTAACGTATGCAAGAAGTCCTCCGTTTTCCTGTGGCATCTTTTGGAGATCTTTTGTTGCGCGAGAAACAAAAGAAATCTTTTGTTTAGATGAACAATGAAATCAGCGAAGCGTCACTTTTACTGGCAGTTGATGGATCCGAAAAAACTATTACAAACAAATAATTGGCTGTGTTGGCGCAAGCGAATAATGTGCTGTGCAGTGTATGGTTCACTGTTTGAGTAGAGGTTGGTTCGACACCACGTCAGTCAATTTTTTTTTCGTTTTCTCTCCTCTTCTTTTTAAAGCCTAAGCACCCTTCCCAAGAACCCGTGCTGTGAATGCTACTAAAATGTACCGTATTCAGGTTCGTATTTAAGTCCATCTTCGATAAGTATAAAGTAGTTAATGGAGCCGAAACAAGTATTCAATAAACAAATAATCGCCAGCTTTGCGAACGCTGCTATGTTGGCTCAAGCGGTTAACGCGCTGCGCTGCAAGCCGGTGACTAATTCTCTAGAGGCCATCACTTCCGAGGCTATAGTTCTACGCCGCTTCAATCAGCGTTTGTTTATTTTTTTCGTCATCTTTCCTCTTCTTTTTAAGAACAAAGCACCCGTCTCAAGAACCCGTTGCTGTCGATATTGCTAATACAAACCGTTTTCAAGTTCGTATTTAAGTCCACCTTCGATTAATAGAAAGCTCCGTCGATAAACGAGTTATCAGAGCCTCTGAGCGTGTAGAAAGAACTCGACGTTGCGTTAGCCTGAGTATCACGCTTTTCTTAGAACCTATTCATATGAGCCCTGTAAACCAGGCTGCCTCGGTTTCCGAGATCTCCCCTCGCCTCTCTTTTCTTTGTAAAAATATCGCTGTGTTCATATGAGAGGCCGAGCTGGCCCAGTTGCCGGGATCTCGGTTTTTGCGACTCGGTAACGTATCAGTCAAATCGAAGCTTCAACATTCCCCCCGGGCATTTAAATTTTTGGAAAATTTTTGTTGTTTAGATATTGATTTCAATCATACCCCTTGAGAGGGTTGGGATTGAAAATGTTTTGCCTTGTGACAATAGCCATTAGAGGTTATATATACGACAGAACATTTACAGCACAGCATATTCAATTAACTGTGAAATCTTTTCATCCTCAATTTCAGAAACTAATTCAATAGCCATATGTCCGAACGTCAGCTTTAAATTTGTATTTACCGTTTATAATTGCGTTGCTTGGGTTGAAGTATAAGTTACTATCTGTCCACTTCTGAAACTGTGGTGTATCTTTAAGGGTATTTTTGTTTGGCGATTTTGTTAAATAAAGCTTTTGTTGATGTTATGTGGCTTCATTGTAATTTGCATAGTCAGTGAGAGCAATATTTTGTGCATTACCATCCAAAGCCATTGTTCCGTACTTCTGAGCCGGAAACATCTCCAGTGGCTGTATCTGGGTAAAAATACATACTGGTGGGACCTATTTCATCGCTGTACTCTTTAGTGTGTTCCACAAACTTCTTTACAAAAGCATGATTAACACGAGGATTAACCAACACTTTCAAATCATCAAAATCTACAACAATTTGATTAATGAAAGAATGGGTGCCATTTATGGTTGCAACTTCATCATTAGCAGCATAAGCTGTGTTGTCTATTTTGCTAACTTTAAAATCAATATCAATATGCGCCTTATACCAATCGAAATGATGGCGTTCATTGCTACTATCAACGGAGAATTAATAACCTGATTTTTCTTGGGAAGCATATTGTTTGCTGGCTGTTTTATTGGCGTCTGAAGATCGAAGGAAACATATTCACAACATTTCAGTGATTTTGGTGATCTAAAGCTCATTTATCTATATAGATTACATAATTTGACATATTTAATATGTTTGAAAACTCATGTCTGTGAGAATACAAATGTGGATCAGTTTGCTCTGGCTTGGCATATCTTATATTATCATTCGATGTAGTTCTTTCTTCCCTTCCATTGGCCGACAGCCCACCACGTGACCTGCAAATAACTGCCTACAAATAATGGTCTGCTCATGCGTAGTACCGTCTAAACGTGTTTTGCTGCAAATAATATTCTGCTCATGCGTAATTGGAACCACGTTCTCGAGAGAAAAATGGCTTGTCGCTTCCCTGAGCTGCCAGGAAGTGATAAAAATATGAAAACAAACTTGGTGATCGAATGATAAAACAACTATTGAACTCGGTTATAGCAAAATATCATTATTTGTCAGTGTCTCGCAGATCAATTATTTGCCTCAGCCTTTGGCTTCGGCAAATAATTGATCTGCTCGCCACTGACAAATCACGATATTTTGCTCAACCTCGTCCAATAATTGTTAATTGTTTGGATATGTTTGTAACTGTTTAAAGATCTCATCGCCTTTATTTTTCTTGGTGAATTTATCAGTCATTTTTTTCTGCTAATTGCTCTCCAAATTTTTCACTGCTCTTTACAAGAGCCTTTAATTTGTGGTTATCCTTTTTTACTGAGCAGCTTTACCAGTCAATTTAGATGCTACTTTTTGGCTACAGATTTTACTACATCAAAAGCACCTTCTCCTTCTGTTGATAAGATTTATCAATACGTTTACCAGTGTCTATATCATAAAGAAAGGATATATTATCCTGTATCCGGATCAATTTATCTTCTCGTGCGTTGCATAGTAATATACATTATTTTACCCTCCTCTTATCAACAAAGTCCGTATCAATGGCACGTTATTGAGATCAGATTAAATGAATCACTAATGTATATTCGCATTTCTTTTATGACATTTGTATTGATTAAGTCGGCGTCCTTCAATATGAAAAGGGTATGATAGAGGCAAATCATGTGTATCGATTGAAAATCTGTGAATACCATCAGATTCGACTCCTGATATGATTGATTTAGACATAATGCTGGTGTGAATGAATATATTATCAACTGATCTGGTAATATCGGGTACTCTTGAACCATAACCCATTTTTGCAACTGTAATAGCTTTATCAAATCCCAAAAGGTCGGCAAAAGATCCTTCATTTAGATCTATTCGATAATTGTTTTCAAATGTGATTAAAACACGAAACAGTGAAGATAGAAATTCCAATGCTATACCAGTTTTAGAACGGCCGTGTATTTAATAAATTATGTTGTATGTATTTTGACAAGTCATCATATGTGCAATTTCTTTCTGGAAGTGTTACGGTTTTCCAGCGATAGCTGATTTTATTTTATTCATTTTGTTTTTTGAAAAGCCCGCACGATAAAAAATGCTCAAACTTCACGTGAAAAAAAGGCCTTGCATACTTCATCGACGACGACATCGATAAATTAGCGAATTTTCCAATACACACAGAACTTTACTAATCGAAGGTGTATGTCGATGCGAACTTGAACGGTTTATTTTAGCACTGGCGGCATTGAAAGTACGGGCTATTTTAATGAAGAGAAGAAATTAACAGGGAAAAAGGGGAGATTTGGCGTCGTGTCGAACTCGACTCACTACAAAAGATGCACGCTCTTGCTCCGCGCAGCGTCTTAATTACTTGTGCTAACGAAGGAACATAAATAGGAAGGCTATTTTTATGAATACAATACCTGTATTGGCTCCAGCAAATAGCGGCTAATGTGACGCTTCGTTGATTTCATTGTTCAGCAAAAAAAGAGATTTCTTTTGTTTCGCGTTCGACGAAAAGATGCCGCGAGGAAAAGTGTTTTTTTGCACACGTTATTTCTCAAAAGCGAAGAGAAACCCAGCGTAAAAAGTACCGCACAATAGTAGTAGTAGTAAGTAGTAGTAGTAGTAAATCTTTATTTATCCACGGTACAAAATTCGTCAGCTTTAAAAATACCTAATACTAATATAATAAAAATATTTAAATATAATAAAAATATTTAAATAAAAAAGCTGCTTTCCACGAATGCCGTGCCTTACAGTTCTTTG
>JAHPZR010044161.1:0-7500 GCA_019787425.1 Platygyra sinensis
GAGTGTGAGGGTTTCATCCGTGGTTTACAAAACGCGAGAAACATTTTGAAACCAACGAGGGGCACCGCAGGCCCGAGATGGTTTCTTGAGTGTTTTCCAGCGTTTGGAAACCGATGATGAAATCGGAAGCACACGATCACTCCAAAAAATGTGCATGCTGTGAATGATCCTATCACCTTGCAATTGCTGTTCTGTGATAATGTATGAAATATTCTATCAAATGTCACCGTTGCTACCTCAGCTGTTTAGTCCAGTTCGAAAGCAAAGCAAATGGTTTTATAGAGTATAGAGTGCAGATTTACCCCTTCCAAAAAACTAGCGAAGACAAGGAAAAGTGTGTTGGCAAGCGCTATTCCGAGGTAATGTGTGCATTTAGTCTGTTAAATGCACGGGTAGATAGTAAACTAGTACGCCATAAGACTGGGAATTTTCTAACGTCAGTGACATTTAGGTCGGAAGTGTACAGTAAGGTTGAAAGCGAACCAAAAGACGAGGTCGCCATTTTCTGATTTAGGGAATTTAATAACCGTTCCGTTGCATTGAACGTCAGTAGTAAATAATTTAGGTTTAAGTTTGTTTGTTTCATAAAACGTGTGATTAAATAAAGTTGTTTTTCGTCATGGGTTTTCCTTGCTTTATCAATATGCAGATTAAGAAAATTTTCACCCGTGTTGAAATTATTTCCAAACACGCTGTGGTATTCAACTCGTTTTTCGTTGGGTTTCTAAACCCATCCACCTGACCAGAATAAGATGATCTGGTTGGGTAAGAGCTGCATGAATAATTAATGAGTTTGAGAATGTATAGTGATCTATGACTAATTATTAGCAGTGCAAACAGGCTCTAGTGAGCCCAAATGAAGCATTGCCCCTATCGCCTCGCGGCGTCGATTCTTCTGTTTTCGCGCTCGCTCGCGGAATTTTTCTTCCGTCCTTCCCGTTCCCTGGGGCCTATGTTCGCAAGCTAACTTGCTATCGTCTAAAATGGATTCTGCCATTGCATTTTTTATTGATGTCATGGAAATATCATTCTTGTTTAGTGGCTGTCCAGTAAAACAAACAGGCGCAACTGCGTTCAGAGGGATCTGGCGGACATTCCCCCTTAGAAAAATTTTGCTAAAATTAAAGCGTCTTTGCACAATTTCACCCGATAAATGTAATGTATCAAATAGCAAAATCAAAGTGTAAACTGTCACCGTAAAATTAGTTATTTCTGGCTTTAACGAAACCTCGGATATGAACGACCATTTTCCCTGCCCTTGGCACATCGTTAAATCGAGGTTCCTGTAACTTCATAGTATAGAGGGAGGCGGTCGGATTCAAGGACGAATGTGATTGTTCATTCACCAGTGGAATGGGGGGGTGGGGGTGGGGGAGTGGTCTGTCAGACACAGTTTTTTTCTTTTCTTTTTTTTTTGCTCTGAAGTTAATTTTCTTCTTTATCATGGGCCCTATTCCCATCCCGTTATAAAGGATTCTTTTGTTCGTGGCATGGCATAGTACCAGTCTCTTTACTATCCATGTTTGTGGTAGGCAAAATTTCAATATCAAAAGAATTTAGTTTGTAAACAGTTAGTATATCACTACTGTCTCGCCAAATTCGCGAAATAAGCACCAAAAATGTATATCCCTATATTTATTCTCTACAACTTATCTTTTTAAGGACAAAAAAACTGGCTGACTCGTGGTTGGCTTCGAGGTTGATTCGTGACTCGAGGTGGCTTGGGGTCGAGTGTTGGCTATGTAAACGCAACAACTCTCAAAAACCTGCTAAAGGCCAGACGAGAAGTATGGCCATTAGTATCACCCAACTAGTGGACTAAGGCAAATCCTGCATTATAATTGGCCTACGCTACTAGAGGACTAATAGTATTAGTTCAGCAAAGTAGCGAAATTCGCCGGTTTTTCTTTCGTTTTTTTCCCAAATAAATATTCTTCAACTTGCATTTACTAATTTTATTATTGCCTTTTCCGTCCGACTAGTTGGGTGATACGAAAACAATTAGACCCTTCGCCCACAAGGGCCACGGATCAATAGCCCATTCACCTTTGCCCATGCCTTTGTATTTGTGGGCGGAGGGACTGAGTACTTTTTAAATATAAAGTGATAACAAATTGATGGGCTACTGACCCGTAGCCCGAAATAGCTTCACTCTCTCCATGCTCTGCACCGCCGATAAGACCCTGTATTGTGTTTTTATGATTCCGTCACGCAAACACGATTTGTAACCCAGGGTCGCACTCATGATACTTCTTCACACAAGGTAAGACTGTTTTAAAGTATATAAGAAAACCAACGGACACGTCCTTATTGAAAATGTGGCATGAAATTATGGCAGCAAAATGCTTTTCAGTATAAAGTGTTCAGTTTGACAGCAGACAGAATGAATTAGAGTTTTGCGCATTATACCGCCTGCATAATGATGAGGCAAAAGAATCGAGTATCATGCCAAAATAATAATGATAAAAACTGGCTAATGGTGAGCCTTGGGCAAGCTGATAGTAGCCTGTCCTCAACATGAAAGAAAGGTTGCAAAAGGGCTTTAGGATACAAGAAGGTTACCTGAGTGTTTCATTACTAGAGTAGTAATTACGTAATAGCTAAGCAGAGCAATGGTGGATTACATTAGGCGTCGCTCACGCTTCATTATGACAAGCCTTAACGGAAAATTTTACGTTTGATAATAAACATACGGGCAACAATAGTGGTCCATATTCGAGCATAATAGTGAGAATTTTGAGCTTTAACTTTTCAGGCCCAAATTGCAAATGTTAAACGCGCTTTTAAAAACCAAGGAAACATAATCACTCTCCAAAATTACATTTCTAGGTATTATGTGACCGGAGCCGGTTCTTGAATCATATTTCGGTATAGGGGCGATGCCAAAGGTTTGAAAATCCTGACCCTGCTAGGACAAAAAATGCTCTAAAATCCCTACCCTACGTAAGACAACATCTTTAGGTCGAGAGAAGAAGATCATATGGACGATCTACTCTGTGCATATGTTCTTGTTATGATGTTGATTAAGCGGAAAAAGTAATTTAAATGAAAAGGATACCGACAATGAGCATAAACCTTTCTCGAAAATGATCTGCGTTGACTGATGATCCGACGTCTGTGATCTCGGTCTGATCGTGCAACCCCCACGTTAAAGCCCGGGTCATAAGGGTTTCCGTTGGGCTTATAGAAGGAGGGGCTTATCCGGGAGGCATAAGCGGAAAAATGTGGTTCGTAACGACCGAGATAAAACGTTTCTGAGAAACGAATTAAAGCTAACATACTATTACATTTAGAGTTATTACCTAATTATAATCACTTGACCTATTATCCTATTATTAAGCATGTACCGACGGCGTCTTTATCGAGTCTTGGAGAACGAGAAATGCTGTGGGAACACGAGGCCGAAGGCAGGTAGTTATCACAACAGGCAGCTAAGTCAAGACTGCGAGCGATTATCATCTTGCACAATGGCGGTCACGGCACTGAAAATGAAAATTACTTAGGGCGGTTTAAACGTGGCATTTTACATGCGCCGAATCGAACTGCGAATTAAGTACACGTAAAAGCGTGACGTCTAAAACCAATTAAATGCGACAAATTTCAATTCAATGCCGAGTTCAGTGGAATGTTCGACTGAAGTTCGACAGTTGATTTAAACGCGGCATTTTACATGTGCGAATCGAATTTATAATTATGTTAAATACATTATGTCTGCTCGAATGGGAATTACACGTCGCTCGCGCTCAGCAGTATTATTTGGCAAAAAAATGCGAAGTTTAAATCAAATCAGCCGAACTATTCATTCAAGTCGACTAAAACTAGTATTTGATTCGACGCATGTAATATGCGACGTTTAAAACCGGGCTTTTGTTTTTAAAATCTTGATTAATAACGATTTAGATGTGGAACTTAACAAAAAGAGAAGAGATACTAAGTTAATTACACGACGTTTCGAGGACATCTTGTCCTCATTATCAAGTGACAGGAAAAATTCAGTGTTGAATTTAAGGAGCATATCAATAGTTATCATGAACAGTTTCGCCCTTAGGGAATCACTTTGAATGTTTAAAGGTGGTTTTTCCTTTGTATGAATAGCATTTCATACAAAAGGCATTCAAATTTGCCCTTGCATTTTCTTAAGGACTGTGATGTTCTCAGTCAGATCCCTTGGGATAGTTCCATGTTTTGACATGTAATGTTTACAAATGGAAGATTGCTTGTGTTTATGTTCTTCAACCCGCTCATGGAGGTGTCTCATCGTATAACCAATGTAATAACCTGTATCACACAGGTCACATGAAAACTTGTAAACAACACGTTGTTGATTAACGATGGACGGTTTCTTTTCACGGATCTTTAGTAGGTCGTTGATTTTCTGGCTCACAAAAACGGGTTGGATCGTAACAGACGTCTTGCGAGAAAGGTCTTTAAGCCGATTTCTGACGATATCAGCGGAGCGTTGTCTTTGAATGGAAGGACAACCCTCACCAAGTTCTCATCATTGGTCGATTGCGGATGTTGTTGCGCAGTAATTCTAGAGTTGGTGAAACGTCGGATTGTTGCCTTGACCATATGTTGAGGGTATTTCAACTTACAAAACATAATTTCCAGTCGTTCACACTCATCGGTGAAGTGTTGCCATGAAGACGAGATACGCCAAGCACGTTGTAACATGGTGGTTATTAGACTGCTTTTGTATCTCGCGTCAACATGACTTTCGTAATGGAGAAGGAGGCCAGTACTGGTGGGCTTAACATACACCTTTGTTTCGATATTGGTGATTTATTAATTAATTGTATGCCAAGGAATGGTAGCACGCCATTGTTCTCAAGTTCCATTGTAAATTTCAAAGAAGGGTGGATCTGGTTCAGATCTTGTAGGAAACTGTCTAGCCTCGTTTCATTAGGCATTATGGTCAGTGTATCATCCACGTATCTCTTATAGTAGGCGGGTAGCTTACCATTGACTTGAAGGATGTCTTCGATGTGACACATAAAGAAATTGGCGAGGAGAGGTCCAAGGGGTGACCCCATCGCAACTCCATCAATCTGCTCATACAGTTGTCCATCAAATTGAAATAATTGTTCTTTCGTAGCAATGGTCAATAGTTCAATGAGATCGTTCTTACTTATCGTTAGATCATGTGATAAGTTGAACCAGTTGTTGCAGAATGCCTTGTCAGCGAGAAGCTCTATTGTTTCATCCAATGGGATACTCGTGAACAATGAAGAAACATCGTAAGAGACTAACACGTCACCTTGCTTGATTTTGACTTTGGTGATCTCCTCTGCGAAGTCTAGGGTATCATGCACGGTAAATTCGTTGTAGGAAAGCGGTTTTAATTTACTTTCCAACCATTTGGCCAACTCGTAGTGTAAGTGGCACTCGCAGATAAATTGGACGCATAGCGAGTGGTGTTTTGTGCGTCTTTGGGAGGCCGTAGAGATGAGCCAATCTCGATCCGCCGTGACATACAGTATCGGCAATGCTTTTTGGTAGAATCCTATGGACGACAGAGGAAATGGTTTTCTCTTTTTTTAGCAATGGATGGCAAGGGTAGACCTCCGAAGTATTACCATCCATTGTTTAAAAAAAAAGAGAAAACTATTCCTTTGTCGTCCATAGGATTCTACCAAAAAGCATTGCCGAGGGATCTTGATAATGAGGACAAGATGTCCTCGAAACGTCGTGTAATTAACTTATATCTCTTCTCTTTTTGTTAAGTTCCTTGTGGTTTTAGCAGCTGAAAATACTAGAAAAACTCTCAATAGAAATAACTTATTTCACTTTCACATTGTATCTCCTATCTTTCTCAGTGATCACTTTGTCTGCTGAGTTGGGGCGATTTTAGCGAGTTATCGCTTCATATAGGGACCGCGCACGGGGTGGGGCTGGGGGGGCTTAGTCCCCCACCCCCCACCCCACTTTTTTGGCTGATAATTATTTCTCGCATACAGATAATCTATCCAAAAACATTACAAAAGACAAAGATGTCCGGCTCCGCTGTAAGTGGACAACGACTTGCCAATCTTACAAAAACAGGTCCTGCAGAAGATGCAGAATAACGAGTGCTTCAAATCATTCTATGGACACAGTTGTAACCACGAGTAAAAAGCATCCTTCCATCTTGGAACCAGCCTTACCTAGGCAAAAACGAGCACCTAGAAGGTTTGAAATTGGAACAGGGCCCCATCGTATCCAACAACACCAAAAGAAACATTACAGACGCATATACTTTGAGGCGATTGACCTAATGGTCAATGCAATTGATAACCGTTTAACCAAGCAAGTTTCCCCCCTGACGTTTATGCAAAGATGGAGTCTACGTCTCTTTAGTACAGGCCCGTAGGCTAGGGGGGTCGTTGGGGGTTCGGACGAACCCCCCCATGCTGGAAAGGTCCGCAGCTCGGTGCCTACTCCTGGCAAATAACTTGACCGGCTTAAATGTCTCGCATGTATAAAACAAAATTTCTGAAACCTTATGAAAACGTGACACTAGTCCTGCAAATGGAAGACTGTGAAAAAGAAAGAATAGACGATAATTTTATAATAAGAAGCCTTTGAATCACGACACGATTGTAACGAGGTATTCAAATTCTCGCTCAAGCTAGCCAACGAAAACATCATACAGTTAGCTCGTTATTCTTAAATTTTCCACATATTCGGATCTGTGGCGGCTTCCAAATTTCGATGCTTTAGTGTTCTCTAGTATTCACTCCGTTTAGTGAAGGAAAGGGAAGATTGTGGCACAAACTTTTCTCGTACTTACAATCAAAGCGTATCAATGGCTGAGAAGGTGTATACTGCTGCCGAAACGCCTCGATTGGCATTAAGACAACTGCATAGCTCCAATGCTGAGGCCCAAGCTCCAAGAGAGTATTTCCAAAGAAACGTGGCAATTCCTTTACTCGATCATATTATCATGTGTATCGAAGAGCAGTTTTCGCCTTCGGCAAAAGTTGCCACGTCACTACTTGGCCTCGTTCCAAGTGTTCTCTGTTCAAGAAATGTCAACCTCAATGCGGCTGTTAACACTTATACTGATGATCTCCCGTCCCCTGAGTTGTTCGTAATGGAACTTACGCGATGGGGAAGTCGATACTTAGCAATGGAACCGCAATTAAGGCCAGCTTCACCTGCTGTGGCAATCAAAGATTGTGATGCTGCCCTCTTTCCAAATATTAGCATTCTTCTCCAAATTGCCTGCACAATTCCAACCACATCGTGCGAATGCGAACGAAGCGCAAGCACATATCGACGACTCAATAACTTCATGCTTGCATAGATGGGAAAAGATCGCTTGTTCCATCTTTTGCACATTCACTACACTACTCCTGTGGACTTGTACACTGTAGTACACTGTTATGCTCGGCTACACCCCCGTCGACTTAAACTGGAAAATCTTCTGCAATAACGGTAAGTTTAATTTTGTGTGACACTGTTAACAGTAAAGGTCCGTTTTAAGCGAAAACGAACCCACCAAGGCAATAACCAGCCTAC
>JAHPZR010044161.1:15000-22500 GCA_019787425.1 Platygyra sinensis
GACCGTGTGTTTCCTGCTCTTAAATTCTACCAGTTAGCGTAGCCAATAACATGCAAATCCCAAAGGCATTGGAGCAAATCGTCGATGTACTAAACAGATACTATACAACAAAATAACTGAAATAACTGTCGGAGAGAAAGATCAGTTAAGGCAGGGATCTACATGAAAGCCGTATTTTGGCTGGGTATTATGTTTTTAATGCAAATATCTCGTTTACGTTTCAAGCAATCAAGAATCTCTATGCTCATTTCACATATCTATGTTTTGGGTCGTTTTGTAAATTTTTTGGTGATTTTTAGGTATAATTGGAGATAAATAGTTTTTCTCAAAGGATTAGTAAAATTTATCGAAATAGGAAATTTTGAATATTTGGTGTTGTTTTAAAATTTGAACTTGAAGTTAAAAATTGGTAGATACACTCCAAACAGTTGCCCAACAACCTGGGGTGCCATTGTGCGGTCGGGCAACTGTCTGGTGGTGTTCCATAACCCTTTTTTTCCGTATCAACCTCTCTTTAAACTTACCAAAATTTCACTTAAATTCATGTGTTCAGCCGCCTTAACTTGAAGTTGAACTTTCGCTCAAACGTGGATAAAAATGCGGTCCACAAGCTCAACCAGGTACTTTGCATCTCGCCTCCTAACCATAATCCCCGCACTCCCACATTCTGCTGAGATGCAGTAGTGCCAACTGATGAGTCCATAGGCATACGGGGTGAGAGGACGCTGCAGTCAACCAATTTCAGAACTTGAGAAATTTTTCAGGCAAAACGCTCATGACCTCGGACAACTGCACTAGATAGCCGGAAAACATCCAAAAGGTTTCAAGCCAAACAAATTCAAAGTCAAACCATATGAGGGATCGCTTTCTGTTTGGAAAAGCTAGAAATATTGGTTGAGCTTAAATGTACATCATGGAAATCTGCATTAAGGATATTGTCCCATTCCCAATATCCATCAACAAAGCAATGACAAAATAAATCAAAGCGAACGAAGACCAAGCCGTTTATGTAATGGCTCTGAAAAAAACCGTTTTAATATTTTTCTTGACGTTTTTGTGTCATGGAAGCAATAACTCTTTCTTTTCCGGATATAGATTTGATTCTCAATCGAGGTCATAGAGTATGCGAAGTTTCAAAGAAACCATTTGTGAAATTATAACAGTCTCATGAGACCTGAGAATTGCAATTTGGGGGCATTTGACAAATGATTTCATACATAAGATAATAATAATAATAATAATAATAATAATAATAATAATAATAATAATAATAATAATAATAATAATAATAAATAATAGTGGTCCCATAGTAGTCCCTGTAGTTTGTTTGTGCACTTGGCACAGTAAAGAAGGGGATGGTAGAAAACATCGAGAAAGTATCCAAGAGTGCTAATGTGACAGAGATTCAAAAGATATGCATGCTGAGATCTGTACGAATCCTAAGAAAGGTGCTTAGTTTGTAGTCTGCTACATTGACTTAAGTGACTGATGCCCTAGGTGCATGGTTTGCGCCCGGCTGATGCGCATAGAGAACATCAGCAAAGGCTGTGGATGATGGAGATAACAATGATAATGATAATGATAACGATAACGATAACGATAACGATAACGATAACGATAATGATAATGATAATGATAATGAGCTTTATTTAACCAGGGAGCACCTTCAGCAATCTGTTCTCCCAGGTCTCCCAGATACGTTCCACAGAGCTTTCTTTTTCCATCTGCATGTGTACAACATAATTAGTTGATATTTATATGTGAGTGGATTGGAGAAAGGTTACTCGTGTATTGATTTCACAAGTGCGTTAGGTTACAGCCATGTTCTAGCAGCCATGGATAAATGCTTTATTTATGTTTTTGATTTGTTTGTAGTCTGCTACGGCTCGTGGTTTGATCACGTGTTAAGCTGGATGGAAACACAAGGATGATCCAAACGTGTTGTTGTTGAAGTACGAGGACATGAAGAAGGTGAGAAGAACACAAGTAACATTTTTTTTCAAGTACGTTTGTAATCGTGACATCTGGTAGTGCAGGCGAGGGAAGTAAGGTCAAAAGGACGAGGAAAACAACGGCGCCGAATAGGAGGGCAGAACATGCCTTACAGAGTCACTTTCAAACGGCTATATTGATGCTGCTGCCTGATTGGGCGAGAAAAATTCTTTGTGTTGTTGTGTACAATTGACGGCCCACAGTCCGTTTCGTGTGTTCTAATATGGAACCAATACAAAAGTAATTTATTGCTCGAGAAGGAGAGTTTCGATAACAGTTTATTTTTCGGCGAAAAAGTAAGAAGAATCAATATGATGTCCAAAACAAAACCGTAGAAAAATAGACTTTGGATCAATCGCAGGTAAATATTATACTTATATGGTTAAAATGGGCGCTACTTCAGGTTGTTTTGCGCACGAAACTGAAAGAAAAAAAAACGTTTGACATTTGGGGAGAAAGTTGCTGCCGCGGGGTAGTTGCAACGTAAGATGAGAGACCCTGGGAACGAGATTGCCACTCAGCATGGAAAGTTTCTGTTACAAACAACGATGTTTGCGAGAGAAAACCGACATCATGACGTCATAGCGGGGAATGCATAAACAAGCATACTAACAATACAACCCCTGCAATCGATCCACAGTCTAAATGTTTCGACGATTTACCTAAAACATTCCGTGTAATATTTGCTCTTCATACTGTAAAACGTCAAGCATTCATCGAAACTGACTTTCCTCAAGCTAAAAATGTTGACAATAAAAGCGAGCGAGATAAAAACGAGCTTGTTTTTATCTAGTTCCATCTTGACTTAAAAGAGCATAGTCATGGTTGAACGGTTTGAAAAGTTAAGCTAAATTTTTCAATTTCGTTGTTTGTAATCCGTATCAATCTTCTCCATCCTTAACCATCCTTGTTTCTTTATGGTTTATTATTATAAACCTGGGAACGAGGTTGTATTATTATCTCTTTGATGTTTTTCTATCTTTGTTAAGTATTATTTTCAGATTTTCTTCAATTTAATGGTAATTTTGATCAAAATAACTCAAAATACCGTGACTGTGCCCCAGGCTTTAAGTCGCGGAAATAACGTGAGAAGCGGAAAACACGAGTAACGCATGCGTAAAAAAACGAACGTTTAATGGACCGTTTAATGCCAAACAGGGGTACGCACGGTTAGGGACCTGCAGATGTGACAGTTACTCCGCATACTACATAAATTCCTGCCTCAATCACTCCAGTGAGCTTTGTCCTTTGCTCAAGATGACGTTGTTTGCAGAGATGTAGTTCACTTATTCGACGAAGGTATTAAAAGTGTTAAGAGGCTATAAAAGCATTTAAAGATCTATAATTTTCGAAATATTGTACATTTCCTCAAACGCATGCTACAAGTTGTAGATGATACGATGCCGTGTTTTGGCAAAACGTATTGTTATATTTCGAAAACGATCCACTCAGTCCGAGTTTTTAGACGTTTTCAATTGTGGTCACGTGACATACCAAAGATGGGCGTGGTTCGAAACATTTAAAGGAAACGTGAATCGAACAAACACGGTAAACTTTGATTTCCACTGGACTTCAGGAGCCAAAAAAAGGAGGTTTTGAGATTTCCTTAGCAACAGACTTGTAGGTTAAGTTTCTCCCCCCTTAAAGAAAACTGTTGGGCTGCGTCGGCGGATGAAAGAAGTTCTAAGCTGTTTAAAATTGAGGTCCTCGGAAATAAAATATTGGCATTCTGAGGCCAAGTCTGTGTTATGATGTGTCATTTTCTCTTAAGGGCTTCGAACGAAACTCCCCCCCCCCCCCCCCCCCCTTACACCCCTTTCCTACCGTGCCCAAATCCAGCTTGTGTTATCTAAATCAACTATTCCATTGCACGGGAGGCTGTCTTTCAGTTTAGATTGCTAGTAATGCCGCGTATACCTTACCTTTTTCTCCTTTTTACGTTGCAGGATTCTCCTGGTGTAATTCAAAAGATTGCCAAGTTTATTGGAAAAGAAATTCCTCCAGAAATAGTGGAACGCATTGTAAACCAAACATCTTTCAACGCCATGAAAAAGATGAAAAGGTTAATTACTCATGGATTAATGGGATTAAGGGCGATTTTATTCGCAAAGGTGAAGTAGGAGACTGGAAAAACTACTTTACTGAAGAACAAAGCAAGCGATTTGATTCTTTATACGCAAAGAAAATGGCCGGCTCTGGACTAGAATTTCAATTTTGAGCCGGGGGGTCTATTGTCCTATATATAAACTTTAGCAAGAGAGGATGAAGAGTTAGAGAGGTAACCCCGCCCCACTTTGTAGACGTTATTAACTAAGGTAATCCCTTAAGTTATTTTTAGATCACTTCCAGCTTTGGACGTTTTCGGTGGATCAAAAAACAGCCAATTCAAAGTCTGGATAACGGTAACCACTGCGCGGATAAATCGCCATCCAGTGGATAAGTGTTAATAAAACAAACCAAGCTATCCGCTGGGTAGTGATTTATCCGATTGATAGCGTTATACACCTTTCGAGCAACCCGAGCCAGGTGTACCGTTCAAATCGGCTAACAACGAAAAGAAAACATCTACGCAAACGATTATAGGCCGCGGGAGAAACTGGATACAATACCCGGAAACACGATTTTTACGATAACTGCAGAAACTTTCGCGTGCTCCATTGGCAAATTTTTATTGTCAATAAGCTGACAAACACAAGAATTTATAATTCATGCAATGCGTCAACGAGCGAGAGGGGACAATTTGACTATTTGTTATCCTAAAAAACAAATTGACGTCAGTTTTTTCATGCGTCTGTCCTGTTAATTGCAATGAAATTTCGTCATAACATTGTCATATAGTCTGTGCGGGATCCACTTGTGGATCTACAGCTAAATGACTAAATGGATAAAATATGAGAATAGGGCCTGTATAGGGGATTAACTCTCTACATCTTTTTCTTCTTCTCTTGGTATGGGTATAAAGGATCGAAAAATTCCAGAATCAATATATGTTTACCCCATGTTATTAAAATCTAGCTTGCGTCCATATTCAGAACACCTTCAGAGTCCTTTTTTAGACATCACTTGGCTTCACACTACAGTAAAAACCCGCATACGAGAACATGTGGATTAAGAACACCCAGGCTGAAATTTGGTAAAAAATGAGTATATATATAAGAACACATTCAGCCTGAAAATTGAAAATTGTTCTCATATATAAAAACTCTTCTCTTTTCAGTTTAATAGAACAAACAGTGTCTGTAGCTTTACTGTGGTTTTGCACTAAGATCTCTGTATAAATGCTAGTAATTTCACTTGCTGTGTATAGCAAATGTACAACAACTGTATTTGGAATTAAAAGTCTTATAACTGTGACATGAAAAACTAGCAATAAAATGAATGTCATCATTTGTCAAAGTGTCAGTCACATCATAGTTAGTAAATCCCTTACATTTTTTAGAAGTAAAAAATTAAGAACACTTAAGAACACTTTCAGGCTGATTTCACCTAAAATACCCGATACAGGAGAACCCAATCAGCCTGAACCCCAAAAATGGGTGTTCTTGTATGCGGGTTTTGAGTGTGAAGGGGTGAAATGGACTTACTTTGACTTAACTTAGTGACCATAGAAACGTTCGTGGATCGAAGAAACCGAAGTACGCCGCTAAGTATGGTCTACACCACAATTGAAAACGCACTTGACCAATAGGAAATGGAAGCCAACTGAAATCAATTAATGTGCAGCGTTGCTACAATTCTGATGAACAGACCGATACTAATACGAAAAGTAAAACAACTTGCCTAAATTTCATTTTCATAAACAACCTAAACCGCCGCTTTTCATATTATCAGACATCAAATGCTATTCTGCCAGTTACGGTGAACCAGCTGCTGTTTCAAGTTTCAACCGGGTCATTTCTTTGCACCGAAGAAACTCTGTTGCACATTGGACGAGCCACACGGAAATGCATTTTCTAGGTTAGCTAAGGCCTAACAGCAATTTCTTTACCGAAAACCGCGTTACTGAGCTGTTCTAGAGAAATACAGATGTCGTTTGTTCCTTTGCTTTTTAGCAAAATAAGCAACTATATCCATTTCTTACTGCTGAACAATTGCATTTGTGATATGATACTGATTTGACTGCAAAAATGCTTCAAGTAGTATGCCAGGGTATGCTTTGCCATCAGGTGTGAAGCCAAGTTTTCTTAAGCGCGACTTGAGATTTTCAAGTACACTTGAGTCAAGTGCTTGGAATACTTGAAACTAACTTAGCCTCTAGTGTGAAGCCAAGCATTTCCTCGAGCTGAAACTTGATTTCGTTTGCACCAAAACTTAGGTGAGCTTGACTCTCTCTCTCTCTCAGTTTATTTTACTCTGGGAATTCCTTAGTTAGGCAACATTATGAAATATAATTTTTGGAAAACTGTCAATATATGTTAATGCTAGCTCTTTTGAGATTATTCTAGTATAGTTTCAGTTGTCCGAAGATCATGTAGGTTAAGCCCGACTATGTTTTTTGTTTTACTCTCACTTGTTTTTTACTTGAATATGTAATGAACCGTTATAAATATCAGCGGGATATACAGCGAAAGGATTTGGTCATTAAATACGGTGTAATTTAATTATGTGCTCGTTTTAGAAGATTTCGTTTCAAAATTTCCTTTACCTAAATGTGTTTCTTACTGCGACGAAATTAATTTGAAAACAAACCGTGTTTTGACTTCGCAACTACATTACAAACCGAAAGCGAAAATTCTCAACCCCACAAGCCAAACGTTTAACTCCCACCATTGTTAACAATTAACTATGCTCACACTTAAAATACGCTCGATACTTAAGGTGGCTCAAAACAGTTTTCAGGACTTTCCAAGACGTAGATTTTGATGGGTCATAATTGCCACTCTTTATTAATTGATGCGGCAATTATGGTATCAAAAAACTGCCCAATCACTGGTGAACACGTTGGTATTATTTTCATGACACAATAGGTTACCATAGCAACACTATGACCTGCTAAAAACACCCTTCAGCTTTAAGCGCTTATATTTCAAAAACGGCACGGTGAAATTTTTTCTTATTATAAAATTTTGATAAGCAGGATAAGATGCAACTTTTGGCAAAGTTTAAAAAAATTCTGTACATGGGGTTCAGAGCCACCTTAAATTTTCGAAAATTTAAGGTGGCTCTGAACCCCATGTACAGAATTTTTTTAAACTTTGCCAAAAGTTGCATCTTATCCTGCTTATTAAAATTCTGTAATAAGAAAAAATTTCACCGTGCCGTTTTTGAAATATAAGCGGTTAAAGCTGTAATTAAGGGTGTTTTTAGCACTTCATAGTGTTGCTAAGGTAACCTATTGAGTCACGAAAATAATACCGACGTGTTCACCAGTGATTGGGCAGTTTTCTGATACCATGATTGTAGCATCAATTGATAAACAGTGTCAATTATGACCCATCAAAATCTACGTCTTGGAAAGTCCTGGAAACTGTTTTGAGCCACCTTAAGAAATAGAAAACATGCACCGTG
>JAHPZR010044161.1:30000-35000 GCA_019787425.1 Platygyra sinensis
CGGTAAAGAAATTGCTGTTAGGCCTTAGCTAACCTAGAAAATGCATTTCCGTGTGGCTCGTCCAATGTGCAACAGAGTTTCTTCGGTGCAAAGAAATGACCCGGTTGAAACTTGAAACAGCAGCTGGTTCACCGTAACTGGCAGAATAGCATTTGATGTCTGATAATATGAAAAGCGGCGGTTTAGGTTGTTTATGAAAATGAAATTTAGGCAAGTTGTTTTACTTTTCGTATTAGTATCGGTCTGTTCATCAGAATTGTAGCAACGCTGCACATTAATTGATTTCAGTTGGCTTCCATTTCCTATTGGTCAAGTGCGTTTTCAATTGTGGTGTAGACCATACTTAGCGGCGTACTTCGGTTTCTTCGATCCACGAACGTTTCTATGGTCACTAAGTTAAGTCAAAGTAAGTCCATTTCACCCCTTCACACTCAAAACCCGCATACAAGAACACCCATTTTTGGGGTTCAGGCTGATTGGGTTCTCCTGTATCGGGTATTTTAGGTGAAATCAGCCTGAAAGTGTTCTTAAGTGTTCTTAATTTTTTACTTCTAAAAAATGTAAGGGATTTACTAACTATGATGTGACTGACACTTTGACAAATGATGACATTCATTTTATTGCTAGTTTTTCATGTCACAGTTATAAGACTTTTAATTCCAAATACAGTTGTTGTACATTTGCTATACACAGCAAGTGAAATTACTAGCATTTATACAGAGATCTTAGTGCAAAACCACAGTAAAGCTACAGACACTGTTTGTTCTATTAAACTGAAAAGAGAAGAGTTTTTATATATGAGTAACAATTTTCAATTTTCAGGCTGAATGTGTTCTTATATATATACTCATTTTTTACCAAATTTCAGCCTGGGTGTTCTTAATCCACATGTTCTCGTATGCGGGTTTTTACTGTAGTGTGAAGCCAAGTGATGTCTAAAAAGGACTCTGAAGGTGTTCTGAATATGGACGCAAGCTAGATTTTTAATAACATGGGGTAAACATATATTGATTCTGGAATTTTTTCGATGCCTTATAACCCATACCCAAGAGAAGAAGAAAAAGATGTAGAGAGTTAATCCCCTATACAGGCCCTATTCTCATATTTTATCCATTTAGTCATTTAGCTGTAGATCCACAAGTGGATCCCGCACAGACTATATGACAATGTTATGACGAAATTTCATTGCAATTAACAGGACAGACGCATGAAAAAACTGACGTCAATTTGTTTTTTAGGATAACAAATAGTCAAATTGTCCCCTCTCGCTCGTTGACGCATTGCATGAATTATAAATTCTTGTGTTTGTCAGCTTATTGACAATAAAAATTTGCCAATGGAGCACGCGAAAGTTTCTGCAGTTATCGTAAAAATCGTGTTTCCGGGTATTGTATCCAGTTTCTCCCGCGGCCTATAATCGTTTGCGTAGATGTTTTCTTTTCGTTGTTAGCCGATTTGAACGTGTACACCTGGCTCGGGTTGCTCGAAAGGTGTATAACGCTATCAATCGGATAAATCACTACCCAGCGGATAGCTTGGTTTGTTTTATTAACACTTATCCACTGGATGGCGATTTATCCGCCCAGTGGTTACCGTTATCCAGACTTTGAATTGGCTGTTTTTTGATCCACCGAAAACGTCCAAAGCTGGAAGTGATCTAAAAATAACTTAAGGGATTACCTTAGTTAATAACGTCTACAAAGTGGGGCGGGGTTACCTCTCTAACTCTTCATCCTCTCTTGCTAAAGTTTATATATAGGACAATAGACCCCCCGGCTCAAAATTGAAATTCTAGTCCAGAGCCGGCCATTTTCTTTGCGTATAAAGAATCAAATCGCTTGCTTTGTTCTTCAGTAAAGTAGTTTTTCCAGTCTCCTACTTCACCTTTGCGAATAAAATCGCCCTTAATCCCATTAATCCATGAGTAATTAACCTTTTCATCTTTTTTCATGGCGTTGAAAGATGTTTGGTTTACAATGCGTTCCACTATTTCTGGAGGAATTTCTTTTCCAATAAACTTGGCAATCTTTTGAATTACACCAGGAGAATCCTGCAACGTAAAAAGGAGAAAAAGGTAAGGTATACGCGGCATTACTAGCAATCTAAACTGAAAGACAGCCTCCCGTGCAATGGAATAGTTGATTTAGATAACACAAGCTGGATTTGGGCACGGTAGGAAAGGGGTGGTAAGGGGGGGGGGGGGGGGGGGGTGGGAGTTTCGTTCGAAGCCCTTAAGAGAAAATGACACATCATAACACAGACTTGGCCTCAGAATGCCAATATTTTATTTCCGAGGACCTCAATTTTAAACAGCTTAGAACTTCTTTCATCCGCCGACGCAGCCCAACAGTTTTCTTTAAGGGGGGAGAAACTTAACCTACAAGTCTGTTGCTAAGGAAATCTCAAAACCTCCTTTTTTTGGCTCCTGAAGTCCAGTGGAAATCAAAGTTTACCGTGTTTGTTCGATTCACGTTTCCTTTAAATGTTTCGAACCACGCCCATCTTTGGTATGTCACGTGACCACAATTGAAAACGTCTAAAAACTCGGACTGAGTGGATCGTTTTCGAAATATAACAATACGTTTTGCCAAAACACGGCATCGTATCATCTACAACTTGTAGCATGCGTTTGAGGAAATGTACAATATTTCGAAAATTATAGATCTTTAAATGCTTTTATAGCCTCTTAACACTTTTAATACCTTCGTCGAATAAGTGAACTACATCTCTGCAAACAACGTCATCTTGAGCAAAGGACAAAGCTCACTGGAGTGATTGAGGCAGGAATTTATGTAGTATGCGGAGTAACTGTCACATCTGCAGGTCCCTAACCGTGCGTACCCCTGTTTGGCATTAAACGGTCCATTAAACGTTCGTTTTTTTACGCATGCGTTACTCGTGTTTTCCGCTTCTCACGTTATTTCCGCGACTTAAAGCCTGGGGCACAGTCACGGTATTTTGAGTTATTTTGATCAAAATTACCATTAAATTGAAGAAAATCTGAAAATAATACTTAACAAAGATAGAAAAACATCAAAGAGATAATAATACAACCTCGTTCCCAGGTTTATAATAATAAACCATAAAGAAACAAGGATGGTTAAGGATGGAGAAGATTGATACGGATTACAAACAACGAAATTGAAAAATTTAGCTTAACTTTTCAAACCGTTCAACCATGACTATGCTCTTTTAAGTCAAGATGGAACTAGATAAAAACAAGCTCGTTTTTATCTCGCTCGCTTTTATTGTCAACATTTTTAGCTTGAGGAAAGTCAGTTTCGATGAATGCTTGACGTTTTACAGTATGAAGAGCAAATATTACACGGAATGTTTTAGGTAAATCGTCGAAACATTTAGACTGTGGATCGATTGCAGGGGTTGTATTGTTAGTATGCTTGTTTATGCATTCCCCGCTATGACGTCATGATGTCGGTTTTCTCTCGCAAACATCGTTGTTTGTAACAGAAACTTTCCATGCTGAGTGGCAATCTCGTTCCCAGGGTCTCTCATCTTACGTTGCAACTACCCCGCGGCAGCAACTTTCTCCCCAAATGTCAAACGTTTTTTTTTCTTTCAGTTTCGTGCGCAAAACAACCTGAAGTAGCGCCCATTTTAACCATATAAGTATAATATTTACCTGCGATTGATCCAAAGTCTATTTTTCTACGGTTTTGTTTTGGACATCATATTGATTCTTCTTACTTTTTCGCCGAAAAATAAACTGTTATCGAAACTCTCCTTCTCGAGCAATAAATTACTTTTGTATTGGTTCCATATTAGAACACACGAAACGGACTGTGGGCCGTCAATTGTACACAACAACACAAAGAATTTTTCTCGCCCAATCAGGCAGCAGCATCAATATAGCCGTTTGAAAGTGACTCTGTAAGGCATGTTCTGCCCTCCTATTCGGCGCCGTTGTTTTCCTCGTCCTTTTGACCTTACTTCCCTCGCCTGCACTACCAGATGTCACGATTACAAACGTACTTGAAAAAAAATGTTACTTGTGTTCTTCTCACCTTCTTCATGTCCTCGTACTTCAACAACAACACGTTTGGATCATCCTTGTGTTTCCATCAGCTTAACACGTGATCAAACCACGAGCCGTAGCAGACTACAAACAAATCAAAAACATAAATAAAGCATTTATCCATGGCTGCTAGAACATGGCTGTAACCTAACGCACTTGTGAAATCAATACACGAGTAACCTTTCTCCAATCCACTCACATATAAATATCAACTAATTATGTTGTACACATGCAGATGGAAAAAGAAAGCTCTGTGGAACGTATCTGGGAGACCTGGGAGAACAGATTGCTGAAGGTGCTCCCTGGTTAAATAAAGCTCATTATCATTATCATTATCATTATCGTTATCGTTATCGTTATCGTTATCGTTATCGTTATCATTATCATTATCATTGTTATCTCCATCATCCACAGCCTTTGCTGATGTTCTCTATGCGCATCAGCCGGGCGCAAACCATGCACCTAGGGCATCAGTCACTTAAGTCAATGTAGCAGACTACAAACTAAGCACCTTTCTTAGGATTCGTACAGATCTCAGCATGCATATCTTTTGAATCTCTGTCACATTAGCACTCTTGGATACTTTCTCGATGTTTTCTACCATCCCCTTCTTTACTGTGCCAAGTGCACAAACAAACTACAGGGACTACTATGGGACCACTATTATTTATTATTATTATTATTATTATTATTATTATTATTATTATTATTATTATTATTATTATTATTATTATTATCTTATGTATGAAATCATTTGTCAAATGCCCCCAAATTGCAATTCTCAGGTCTCATGAGACTGTTATAATTTCACAAATGGTTTCTTTGAAACTTCGCATACTCTATGACCTCGATTGAGAATCAAATCTATATCCGGAAAAGAAAGAGTTATTGCTTCCATGACACAAAAACGTCAAGAAAAATATTAAAACGGTTTTTTTCAGAGCCATTACATAAACGGCTTGGTCTT
>JAHPZR010044161.1:42500-50946 GCA_019787425.1 Platygyra sinensis
CTCTTCGGAGTGAAAAAACTTAGGCCCAGGTCAAACGTCGAACATCACTCGAGACGAACTAAACTGAACAATTTAAGTTCATGATAAGTTCGACATTTGACTCAACTGAGTTCGTCCCACTGGTCAATTTAAATTCAAGTTAAGATCGTTTTGATCGATTCAAATTGCAATATAGTTAGTGTCATGTAATTAACTGAGTTCGTCTCATGTGAAGTTCGACGTTTGATGTGGGCCCTATGCAGGGCCCGCGGAGCGGATTTTCAATTGGGGGCTAATTCGAACGCGTTAGCATGAGCCAACGAGGGGGGTCCGGGGGCATGCTCCCCCGGGAAAATTTGAAATTAAAGTCTTCTGAAATGGATAGAAATGGATCTAAAACTGCCAAAAGTGAAGTTAATTTATAATTCTTATAAAACAACGAGCAACAAACTGGCCTTCACGTTTGACCAAATTTAAATGAATAGACTAACTTCTAAGCTAAACCCAACAGACGCAACGGATGAGTGTCACCCGGACATTTTTAAGTCCGATTCTTTGAAGGTGCCAAAGTTGCTTTTTCGATTTTCATTGAGAGCTGCAAACTATTGGCAACATCTATAAGACTAAGTTTGTCTGTTCTCTGCTTGTGGGTATTAAGTATTGTCAGATTGCTAAATCTTGTTTGTGTCATCGTCGAGCGTGGCCACGTTTTTAGTCCCCGAGCAGAAGAAAAGGATCTCTCGCCTGCTGCACTGGTTGCTGGATTTACAAGAAGAAGTTTACATATGGTTATGATTTCACTTATCATACACTTTTCGGTTTCAGAAAGCTGCTTGATCCTGGCTAAAATGCCATCTAAAACAGGTAAATTCTCCGTCCTTCATCAACATCTTTAAGATTTCCAGTTGAACATTCAATGTTCTAACATCAACATCCTCTCCGTAATCTGTTCCAACAAAATGCAACTCCGTCGAATAATCCTGGCAATTAAGGCACTTAACTACTACAGGCCCGTAGGCTGGTTTTTGCCTGGGTAGGTTCGTTCTCGCTTAAAACGGACCTTTACTGTTAACAGTGTCACACAAAATTAAACTTACCGTTATTGCAGAAGATTTTCCAGTTGAAGTCGACGGGGGTGTGGCCGAGCATAACAGTGTACTACAGTGTACAAGTCCACAGGAGTAGTGTAGTGAATGTGCAAAAGATGGAACAAGCGATCTTTTCCCATCGATGCAAGCATGGAGTTATTGAGTCGTCGATATGTGCTTGCGCTTCGTTCGCATTCGCACGTTGTGGTTGGAATTGTGCAGGCAATTTGGAGAAGAATGCTAATATTTGGAAAGAGGGCAGCATCACAATCTTTGATTGCCACAGCAGGTGAAGCTGGCCTTAATTGCGGTTCCATTGCTAAGTATCGACTTCCCCATCGCGTAAGTTCCATTACGAACAACTCAGGGGACGGGAGATCATCAGTATAAGTGTTAACAGCCGCATTGAGGTTGACATTTCTTGAACAGAGAACACTTGGAACGAGGCCAAGTAGTGACGTGGCAACTTTTGCCGAAGGCGAAAACTGCTCTTCGATACACATGATAATATGATCGAGTAAAGGAATTGCCACGTTTCTTTGGAAATACTCTCTTGGAGCTTGGGCCTCAGCATTGGAGCTATGCAGTTGTCTTAATGCCAATCGAGGCGTTTCGGCAGCAGTATACACCTTCTCAGCCATTGATACGCTTTGATTGTAAGTACGAGAAAAGTTTGTGCCACAATCTTCCCTTTCCTTCACTAAACGGAGTGAATACTAGAGAACACTAAAGCATCGAAATTTGGAAGCCGCCACAGATCCGAATATGTGGAAAATTTAAGAATAACGAGCTAACTGTATGATGTTTTCGTTGGCTAGCTTGAGCGAGAATTTGAATACCTCGTTACAATCGTGTCGTGATTCAAAGGCTTCTTATTATAAAATTATCGTCTATTCTTTCTTTTTCACAGTCTTCCATTTGCAGGACTAGTGTCACGTTTTCATAAGGTTTCAGAAATTTTGTTTTATACATGCGAGACATTTAAGTCCGGTCAACTTATTTGCCAGGAGTAGGCACCGAGCTGCGGACCTTTCCAGCATGGGGGGGTTCGTCCGAACCCCCCGAACCCCCCTAGCCTACGGGCCTGTACTAAAGAGACGTAGACTCCATCTTTGCATAAACGTCGAAACTTGCTTGGTTAAACGGTTATCAATTGCATTGACCATTAGGTCAATCGCCTCAAAGTATATGCGTCTGTAATGTTTCTTTTGGTGTTGTTGGATACGATGGGGCCCTGTTCAATTTCAAACCTTCTAGGTGCTCGTTTTTTTGCCTAGGTAAGGCTGGTTCCAAGATGGAAGGATGCTTTTTACTCGTGGTTACAACTGTGCCTTAGCATGATTTGAAGCACTCGTTATTCTGCATCTTCTGCAGGACCTGTTTTGTAAGATTGGCAACTCGTTGTCCACTTACAGCGACCGGACATCTTTGTCTTTTGTAATGTTTTTGGATAGATTATCTGTATGCGAGAAATAATTATCAGCCAAAAAAGTGGGGTGGGGGGTGGGGGACTAAGCCCCCCCAGCCCCACCCCGTGCGCGGTCCCTATATGAAGCGATAACTCGCTAAAATCGCCCCAACTCAGCAGACAAAGTGATCACTGAGAAAGATAGGAGATACAATGTGAAAGTGAAATAAGTTATTTCTATTGAGAGTTTTTCTAGTATTTTCAGCTGCTAAAACCACAAGGAACTTAACAAAAAGAGAAGAGATATAAGTTAATTACACGACGTTTCGAGGACATCTTGTCCTCATTATCAAGATCCCTCGGCAATGCTTTTTGGTAGAATCCTATGGACGACAAAGGAATAGTTTTCTCTTTTTTTTTAAACAATGGATGGTAATACTTCGGAGGTCTACCCTTGCCATCCATTGTTATAAAAAGAGAAACTATTCCCTCTGTCCGTCCATAGGATTCTACCAAAAAGCATTGCCGATACTGTCTGTCACGGCGGATCGAGATTGGCTCATCTCTACGGCCTCCCAAAGACCACAAAGCGCAACTTACAACTACGAGTTGGCCAAATGGTTGGAAAGTAAATTACAACCGCTTTCCCTGCAACGAATCTACCGTGCGTGATACTTCTAGACTTTGCAGAGGAGATCACCAAGTCAAAATCAAGCAAGGTGACGTGTTAATCTCTTACATATTTTCTTCTTGTTCACGAGTATCCCATTGGATGAAACAATAGAACTTCTCGCTGACAAGGCATTCTGCAACAACTGGTTCAACTTCTCATATGATCTAAAGACAAAGTAAGAACGATCTCATTGAGCTATTGACCATGGCTTACGAAAGAACAATTATTTTCATTTGATGGACAACTGCATGAGCAGATTGATGGAGTCGTGATGGGGCAACCCCTGGACCTCTCTCGCCAATTTCTTTATGTGTCACACTCGAAGACAATCCTTCAAGTCAATCAGTGTAAGCTACCCCGCCTACTATAAAAGATACGTGGATGATACACTGACCATAATGCCTAATGAAAACGAGGCTAGAACAGTTCCTACAAGATCTGAACCAGATCCACCCTACTTTGAAATTTACAATGGAACTTGAGAACAATGGCGTGCTATACATTCCTTGGCATACAACTAATTTATAAAACACCCAATATCGAAACAAAGGTGTATGTTTAAGCCCACCAGTACTGGCCTCCTCCTCCATTACGAAAGTCATGTTGACGGGAGATACAAAGCAGTCTAATAACCACCATATTACAACGTGCTTGGCGTATCTCGTCTTCCTGGCAACACTTCACCGATGAGTGTGAAGGACTGGAATTATGTTTTGTAAGTTGAAATAACCCTCAACATATGGTCAAGGCAACAATCCGACGGTTTCACCAACTCTAGAATTACTGCGAAACAACATCCGCAATCGACCAATGATGAGAACTTGGTGAGGGTTGTCCTACCATTCAAGACAAACGCTCCGCTGATATCGTCAGAAATCGGCTTAAAGACCTTTCTCTCGCAAGACGTCTGTTACGCTCCAACCCGTTTTTGTGAGCCAGAAAATCAACGACCTACTAAAGATCCGTGAAAAGAAAACCGTCCATCATTAATCAACAACGCGTAGTTTACAAGTTTTCATGTGACCTGCGTGATACAGGTTATTACATTGGTTATACGATGAGACACCTCCATGAGCGGGTTGACGAACATTAAACACAAACAGTCTTCCGATTTGTAAACATTAAATGTCAAAACATGAACTATGATCCAAGGGATCTGACTGGAACATCACAGTCTTAAGAAAATGCCAAGGACAAATTTGAATGTCTTTTGTATGAAATGCTATTCATACAAAAGCAAAACATTCAAAGTGATTCCCTAAGGGCCGAAACTGTTCATGTAAGTTAACAACCTGAATTTTTCCCTGTCACTTGATAATGAGGACAAGAATGTCCTCGAAACGTCGTGTAATTAACTTAGTATCTCTTCTCTTTTTGTTAAGTTCCACATCTAAATCGTTATTAATCAAGATTTTAAAACCAAAAGCCCGGTTTTAAACGTCGCATATTACATGCGTCGAATCAAATACTAGTTTTAGTCGACTTGAATGAATAGTTCGGCTGATTTGATTTAAACTTCGCATTTTTTTGCCAAATAATACTGCTGAGCGCGAGCGACGTGTAATTCCCATTCGAGCAGACATAATGTATTTAACATAATTATAAATTCGATTCGCACATGTAAAATGCCGCGTTTAAATCAACTGTCGAACTTCAGTCGAACATTCCACTGAACTCGGCATTGAATTGAAATTTGTCGCATTTAATTGGTTTTAGACGTCACGCTTTTACGTGTACTTAATTCGCAGTTCGATTCGGCGCATGTAAAATGCCACGTTTAAACCGCCCTAAGTAATTTTCATTTTCAGTGCCGTGACCGCCATTGTGCAAGATGATAATCGCTCGCTAGCTTGACTTAGCTGCCTGTTGTGATAACTACCTGCCTTCGGCCTCGTGTTCCCACAGCATTTCTCGTTCTCCAAGACTCGATAAAGACGCCGTCGGTACATGCTTAATAATAGGATAATAGGTCAAGTGATTATAATTAGGTAATAACTCTAAATGTAATAGTATGTTAGCTTTAATTCGTTTCTCAGAAACGTTTTATCTCGGTCGTTACGAACCACATTTTTCCGCTTATGCCTCCCGGATAAGCCCCTCCTTCTATAAGCCCAACGGAAACCCTTATGACCCGGGCTTTAACGTGGGGGTTGCACGATCAGACCGAGATCACAGACGTCGGATCATCAGTCAACGCAGATCATTTTCGAGAAAGGTTTATGCTCATTGTCGGTATCCTTTTCATTTAAATTACTTTTTCCGCTTAATCAACATCATAACAAGAACATATGCACAGAGTAGATCGTCCATATGATCTTCTTCTCTCGACCTAAAGATGTTGTCTTACGTAGGGTAGGGATTTTAGAGCATTTTTTGTCCTAGCAGGGTCAGGATTTTCAAACCTTTGGCATCGCCCCTATACCGAAATATGATTCAAGAACCGGCTCCGGTCACATAATACCTAGAAATGTAATTTTGGAGAGTGATTATGTTTCCTTGGTTTTTAAAAGCGCGTTTAACATTTGCAATTTGGGCCTGAAAAGTTAAAGCTCAAAATTCTCACTATTATGCTCGAATATGGACCACTATTGTTGCCCGTATGTTTATTATCAAACGTAAAATTTTCCGTTAAGGCTTGTCATAATGAAGCGTGAGCGACGCCTAATGTAATCCACCATTGCTCTGCTTAGCTATTACGTAATTACTACTCTAGTAATGAAACACTCAGGTAACCTTCTTGTATCCTAAAGCCCTTTTGCAACCTTTCTTTCATGTTGAGGACAGGCTACTATCAGCTTGCCCAAGGCTCACCATTAGCCAGTTTTTATCATTATTATTTTGGCATGATACTCGATTCTTTTGCCTCATCATTATGCAGGCGGTATAATGCGCAAAACTCTAATTCATTCTGTCTGCTGTCAAACTGAACACTTTATACTGAAAAGCATTTTGCTGCCATAATTTCATGCCACATTTTCAATAAGGACGTGTCCGTTGGTTTTCTTATATACTTTAAAACAGTCTTACCTTGTGTGAAGAAGTATCAGTAGTGCGACCCTGGGTTACAAATCGTGTTTGCGTGACGGAATCATAAAAACACAATACAGGGTCTTATCGGCGGTGCAGAGCATGGAGAGAGTGAAGCTATTTCGGGCTACGGGTCAGTAGCCCATCAATTTGTTATCACTTTATATTTAAAAAGTACTCAGTCCCTCCGCCCACAAATTCAAAGGCATGGGCAAAGGTGAATGGGCTATTGATCCGTGGCCCTTGTGGGCGAAGGGTCTAATTGTTTTCGTATCACCCAACTAGTCGGACGGAAAAGGCAATAATAAAATTAGTAAATGCAAGTTGAAGAATATTTATTTGGGAAAAAAACGAAAGAAAAACCGGCGAATTTCGCTACTTTGCTGAACTAATACTATTAGTCCTCTAGTAGCGTAGGCCAATTATAATGCAGGATTTGCCTTAGTCCACTAGTTGGGTGATACTAATGGCCATACTTCTCGTCTGGCCTTTAGCAGGTTTTTGAGAGTTGTTGCGTTTACATAGCCAACACTCGACCCCAAGCCACCTCGAGTCACGAATCAACCTCGAAGCCAACCACGAGTCAGCCAGTTTTTTTGTCCTTAAAAAGATAAGTTGTAGAGAATAAATATAGGGATATACATTTTTGGTGCTTATTTCGCGAATTTGGCGAGACAGTAGTGATATACTAACTGTTTACAAACTAAATTCTTTTGATATTGAAATTTTGCCTACCACAAACATGGATAGTAAAGAGACTGGTACTATGCCATGCCACGAACAAAAGAATCCTTTATAACGGGATGGGAATAGGGCCCATGATAAAGAAGAAAATTAACTTCAGAGCAAAAAAAAAAGAAAAGAAAAAAACTGTGTCTGACAGACCACTCCCCCACCCCCACCCCCCCATTCCACTGGTGAATGAACAATCACATTCGTCCTTGAATCCGTCCGCCTCCCTCTATACTATGAAGTTACAGGAACCTCGATTTAACGATGTGCCAAGGGCAGGGAAATTGGTCGTTCTTATCCGAGGTTTCGTTAAAGCCAGAAATAACTAATTTTACGGTGACAGTTTACACTTTGATTTTGCTATTTGATACATTACATTTATCGGGTGAAATTGTGCAAAGACGCTTTAATTTTAGCAAAATTTTTCTAAGGGGGAATGTCCGCCAGATCCCTCTGAACGCAGTTGCGCCTGTTTGTTTTACTGGACAGCCACTAAACAAGAATGATATTTCCATGACATCAATAAAAAATGCAATGGCAGAATCCATTTTAGACGATAGCAAGTTAGCTTGCGAACATAGGCCCCAGGGAACGGGAAGGACGGAAGAAAAATTCCGCGAGCGAGCGCGAAACAGAAGAATGAGCGAGGCGATAGGGTGCATGCTTCATTTGGGCTCACTAGAGCCTGTTTGCACTGCTAATAATTAGTCATAGATCACTATACATTCTCAAACTCATTAATTATTCATGCAGCTCTTACCCAACCAGATCATCTTATTCTGGTCAGGTGGATGGGTTTAGAAACCCAACGAAAAACGAGTTGAATACCACAGCGTGTTTTGGAAATAATTTCAAACACGGATGAAAATTTTTCTTAATCTGCATATTGATAAAGCAGGAAAACACATGACGAAAAACACTTTATTTAATCACACTTTTTAGAAACAAACAATTAAACCTAAATTATTACTACTGACGTTCAATGCAACGGAACGGTTATTAAATTCCCTAAATCAGAAATGCGACCTCGTCTTTTGGTTCCGCTTTTCAACCTTACTGTACCACTTCGCGACCTAAATGTCACGGACGTTAGAAAATTCCTCAGTCCCTTATGGCGTACTAGTTTCACTATCTACCTCCGTGCATTTAACAGACCTGTACATGCACACATTACGCTCGGAAATAGATGCGCTTTGCCCACACACTTTTCCTTGTCCTTCGCTAGTTTTTTGGAAGGGGTAAATCTGCACTCTATACTCTATAAAACCATTTGCTTTGCTTTCGAACTGGACTAAACAGCTGAGGTAGCAACGGTGACATTTGATAGAATATTTCATACATTATCACAGAACAGCAATTGCAAGGTGTTAGGATCATTCACAGCATGCACATTTTTTGGAGTGATCGTGTGCTTCCGATTTCACATCAGGTTTCCAAACGCTGGAAAACACTCAAGAAACCATCTCGGGCCTGCGGTGCCCCTCGTTGGTTTCAAAATGTTTCTCGCGTTTTGTAAACCACGCATGAAACCCTCACACT